>WYDI02023784.1:0-158165 GCA_009867235.2 Psittacus erithacus | reverse complement strand
CTTCCTAATGTCTCACCTCAATCTCCCCTCTGTCAGGTTAAAGCCATTCCCCCTTGTCCTGTCCCTACAGGCCCTTGTCAGAAGCCCCTCTCCAGGTTTCTTGCGGGCCCCTTTAGGCACTGGAAGCTGCTCTAAGGTCTCTCCAGAGCCTTCTCTTCTCCAGGCTGAACCAGCCCTGCTCTCTCAGCCTGTCTGCAGAGCAGAGGTGCTCCAGCCTGTAGAGCATCTTTGTGGCCTCCCCTGTGGGGGCTGCAACAGGTCCATGTCCTCCTTATGTTGGGGGCCCCAGAGCTAGATGCAGTACCCTAGAGAAATCCAGTGTTGATGTTTGGTTTGCATGGCATGATGGCAGCTTCACGCTCATTAATGTAAATCCTGCCGAATGAGGAATAATCCTGTTGTTCTTTAAATCATTGTTGTCTAAAACACTGGCCTCTGTAGTAACTGTTTTAACTGGAAAGTATGATTTGCTTTGCTGTGGAAGAGATGTCTGTGACTGTTCTTGGAGTGATATTTCAAAAGCATCTGAAAGCTTTTGTGAGAAGCTGTAATGGGACTATAGGCCTTTAAAGCACTTAGTGATTAAAAGTTTATTTTTGTGGGAATAGCATTTGAGCCATTTAACTTGAGGTGAATCCAGCTGAAAATCTCAGAGATGGAGTTGTCACTGTGACAACATATAGATGACTATGTATTTTTAAGTAGAAAGACACTGAAATGAATCACCTGTATTTGTTTATTTATCAATATGGAATGTTTTTGAGAAACTGTTCACCAGCAAGAAGTGCATTATCTTTTTGACATTACATGCCTGTAGTTGCAGAATGACTCACAGAAGTGTACTCTTTGTTTTTCTGTTTCTATTTAAGCAGAAACACTATGCACCAAGTAAGGTTCCTCACGGTTGCACCTCAGCAGGAGGGTAGTGTTAAAGAAGAACCAGTTTCAGAAGTTCAAACCCGGCGGACGTGGCAGTTTGACTGGGCATTCAACAAACTGGATAACTCTGTCAGAAAAACTGGCCGCATCCCTAAAAGTCTCCTACTAAAAGTCTTTGATGAAATCTGCAAAACAGGTAAGTTGCTTCCATTTAAAACCAAAGGAAAGCTAAGTTTAAGGCTGCAGTATAACAATACATCAAACCAAAGAAATTAATTGAAAGAGTTCTCATTTATATTTTGTCTGTGTTGTTTAATCTGCTACATATGTTGATGCGCACACTTAAAATGCATTAGAGATTATTTTGTTTTAAATGCATGTTTACTTCTTTTTGCTTTGTCTGTGAATTTTTAAGTCTTGTAGAACTTCAGTGTACTTTTAAGGTGCCTGATCATACTGCCTTCCTTATTGTAGACTTTTAATCTGGTAATGTTACACTTTCCTCATATAACTGTTTTGGGCATTCCGAACAGGGATCAAATCTCTCTTTTGTAAGTATATTTTTTTTAACATCTGTAATAAACCATGCTATCCTTAAGAGGTTATTTGTTTTAAAATGGAGCTGTAACAGGGAAATATGGAGGTGATCCCTAAGTTTCCCCATTCCCAGGTGGCTGTGGTACTCAGGACAAGAAAGTTTTATTTTTTAAGTAAACAAAAAGCAGCTGAGGCGTTGTTAATTCTGACAGATTCAGTACTTTTTTGGCTAAAAATAGCCAGACTACATCAATATTTTGCGAGCCCTGTGCCACAGCTGACAAGGTTTGGTACCAGTTGGGATTAGTCAATGGAGATATTTGCTAAATATACTAAGTACTACTGCTGATGTTTATCAATGATAGCATGTATTGTTTTGTATTTTAAACTTTGCTCTGGCCTGTTAATGCCTTCTGTACCTGGGATTGTGCTTTTAAGTCTTGTGGCTTTCTGTTTAAAAGCAGTCTTCACTTCATGCTCTCTTGCTTTTGAACTTTTTAGTGTTTTCGCTTGGAGTATTATTCCTTATTCTGACAGCTTTGTCTTTTTTGAGTATAAGCTTGTAATTTGTGAGTGTGGGTTGGCAAGAATTTTGTGTCTCTAAGGTTATTTGCAAATCACAGTTCTTTATGATCTTTGATTAGTTACACCGTTTTAGGAATACATGTTAAGAAAAGATTAACTGCTTGCGGTGGTTTCCTTTGGTTGTGTAAGTATAGTTAAAAGTGTAGAACTTCACAAGAGATTTAACTTGGATGCTATAAGAATAAATTACATATTTCCAGATGAAAAATTCAGTCCTTTGTTATTAATAATGTTGAAAACTAATCTAGCGGAAGTGTGGGAGGTTCGTAACTCTTGATTTCTTAAAAAGATTTGCCTGTGTTTGTATTGTTTTTCCATTTCTAATTGCAACACAAGAAATGCCGAAGGTGCTTCCTGTGTGTGTAGTCCTGCATCTTTCCATAGTTATACTGCCAAACCTTTTCCTGTTTCTTCTGCTTTTCACAGTACTCTGTCACTAGTATAAGGCTGGCTTTGTGAAACTGGGGATGTGTTGGTGTTTTTATTACATAAACCAATTGTATGCAGGGATTAAAAAGTTAGTCTTAAAAAATGTCGTAGTCTTAAAATACACCATAAGGTATGGCTTCTCTCACCACCCCATTATGTCATGGGAAGTTCAAATCCCATTTGCAATTTGCGCCTGCCTCTCTCAATGTTTTATTTGTTTTCTTTCCTTATTATTGCTTATTTTTTTTTCTCCACTACTGTTTGTGTTTCTTCCTGGATAAGTTTACACAGTATCAATAACCTTTCTGCTGTAGATTGTGCTCTTGCATGTAGTTTACAATAGTTACGTGGTATCCTAGATTTGCTGGTCCTTTTTGGTACCTGAAGCTCTAATTCTAAATGGTATATAGCTTTCTGGTGTTGATGGATTTTTATTTTATTTTGCTGTTATTTTATAGCTGTTTCTATAGCTCTCTGTAATTAAAAATTATACATACAGCAGTCAGCAGCAGATATCTCTACTGGCAACAGCTTCTGCCTCTGTGCTGAGCTGTACACAACTTTGGAGTGTTGGCATGATGATTTAGAAGTAACTTATAAAATGTGAATGATGCTCTGGACTTCAAGTAATATTGGCAGTCTCAGTATCTCAAGCCTGCCTGTACATCTCTGAGATAGAAAACCTTATGAATTTTTTCATCATTTATGTTGATGCAAACATTTATCTTGCTCTTTGTTAGATGAAATTACTTTTGCAATGTAACTTTCTCTTAGACAGGAAACAAATAGACAATATTTTTTGTCCCTCTTCTTTTTTTTCTTGAACACTATGCTGCTTTCTAAGGAAACTCAATTTTATTTGAAATGGTTGAGTTCGCAAATGAAGATGAGATTGAAAAAAAATTTATCTCCAGATTATTGTGTAATCTGGGATACATGCAGCAGCTCTGCCTTACTTTGCCTTTGGAGTAGTAGTGAAGTCCAAGAAGGCAAATGAATTTAGTTACTTTTTCAATATTCTGGTGGCAGTGCAGGAGCTGGAGATGATAAATATTCCTGCAGCTTCCTTCACTGTTCTCTAGATGTGAACTGTCTCATCTATTTTATATTGGGTGTGAGCAGAAGCGGAAATACAAATTTCAATGTGGAATGTCTCTGAATACCAGTTTTGTGATAGTATGGAAGTGGTATGAATTATTCTGCGTTTTTAGAAATTGACCAGAAAGTTATGTCCCTGTTAGGACGAAATGATCTCCAGGATTTAGATTGAGAAATTAAAGTACCAGATCACCCAAGCGTAGTATTTTGTGTTACGTATTTTAAGATTTCTGCTAAGCAGAGATCATTATTGTACTAAATGGTCTGTTTTATTGTGAATCTTTTTCATGATAGCGCATAATAGTGTCATCATTGTTTAATCATTTGAGTATCCTGATTTGTAAAAATCTTCATTGTGGAGAAGGTTGTATTCTATACAAAGTGCTCACGTATTTCAGTGGGTCAATTTAGAATCTTATTTTCTAATATTGAATGCAGAATTATCTATAAAGAAATTTGTCATTGTGTTCCACTTGCAGGGAGTCCAGGGAGTAACCAGACCTTGCTTTTGTTGAGAAGTTGTGGTGCTCTTTTACCAGAGGTATTGTCAGCTGAAAGAACAGAACTAGCCCATGTGATATGGGACAAGATGAAAGAACTGGGTAGGTTGGTTTTGTTAGTCTCTCTTCAAGAACAGCAGTGAGATTCAGTTACTTTCTTTGTAACAGAAGACTGAATGTATTTTAATAGTGTTTAAATGTTAGGTTATAAGAGCAAATACACATTACCAAATAATACAAGGTTTTAATATTCAGGTGAGAGACCTATTTCCTATTCTGGGAGTTATACTGACATCTAGGGGTGTTAATAATAAATCTGAAGATTTTTCTTTCTTATAAGATGCTTAAAATGGACTTTTGCTTTACTTTTATTATTGTAAGAATGCATTTTACTTTTCTTGATGTCAGATGTTACCTTGTTATCTGGTGGGCTGATGAGTACACCTACTGCTACCAGCTAGTTTATCAGATGGTATTTTAGTTATTTATGTATTGGTGATGAGTAGGTGAGCTGCTTCTTGATAGTAATATTGGTGAATCCGCACAATAAATACAGCTGTAGAGACTGTGAAATAACATGCACACAAGCATTCATGTTACTGTGCTCTTATGTTTTAGCCTTTATAAGCGTATGTGCTGTTAAATAGTGTCTGATATTTTAAAGGTGGATAAAAGGAAGCAGTCTCATTATACATAAAGATCATACAGAGTAAAATCGATGTGAAATTAAATACCTGAGAAAGCGATAAATTAATGTTGAATTTAGAGAATCTGCATTCGCTGACTGTGGTTGAAATATTTCCTTAGGTGCTGTGTATGATACAAGCCATTATAATGCTTTGCTTAAAGTCTACCTTCAGAATGAGCACAAATTTTCTCCAACTGAATTCTTGGCCAGAATGGAGGAAGCCAATGTGCAGCCCAATCGAGTAGGTACCCCTTTATGATACCTTCATTCTTAATAGTAGTATCCATTTATTGTATAGAAATCATTAACTTGCCCTTTCTGTTTTCTTTAGGTTACATACCAAAGGTTGATTGCTGCTTATTGCGATGAGGGTGATATTGCAGGAGCGAGGTATTCTTTTGTGTTTGTGTTTAAAGGGATTTTAACAAAATCTGTATCTCGTATTCCCTACTGTTAATGTTAACACTCGTTTCAGTGTAATTCTTACAAATTGAGCAAAGCAAAGAGGGGGCTTAAGTGTATTTTAACCAAGTACTGAAGAGCAGCTTCTTGGAGACAGCAGGAATCTACACAAGCAAAATAAAAATAAGTGATAGACCTGTGTGATCAAGTCGAGTTGTATTCAAGTTGCTCAGAAAATAACTTGCTTTGTCATTTCTAGAGCCAGCGTGAAAAAGCCTAAGGTTATGAAGGCTTACTGCCTAAGTAAGAAAGTGGCTATTGGGAAAGACATTTGACAACAAAGTGGACTAAGGAACAAATAGCAGTAATACTGGTTGTTGTGCTTGTTATTACGCAGGACTTGCTGGATATCTGTCTAACATTTTAATCTTAGCAAGTTTACGTTGCAACAGTGGGAATGATGGGCATAAGAAATAAGTAAAAAGAAGATAAAAAAATTAAAAAAAACCCCTAAAACCAAGCAACAAAAACCAGCCCCACACTTCTGTCTGCGTCTTTCAAAGTGGCAAATACAATTAATCTGAAAAAATGAGGATGACCAAATCATGAGCCTGTTATGCAGTGTCCCCGAATGTAATTGCTGAGTGACATCAGGTTTTCGTTTTGTTTGATCATGCAGTACTTGTCCAGCAGAGCAGCAATATCTCAGCAGTTTACCTTTTCAAAGGGAAAAAAAATCTAGTCATTCATTGTCTTGTATTTTGCAGTAAGATTCTTGGATTTATGAAGAACAAAGATCTCCCAGTCACTGAGGCAGTATTCAGTAGCCTTGTGAAAGGTCATGCAAGATCAGGGTAATGTTTAATACCTTTTTCTTTTGTTTGATTTTTACTACAATATAAAGTGATACCATACAGAAAAATTACATGCTAAAAAATAGTGTGATGGTTTTGAATAATAATACCTAGAAGACTGTCTTTTCATTTTTGAAGCAAAACTGGGCTGTTTGACAAAGGAAGTAGATATTTCTTGTCTGAAAATCTTGCATGTCAACATAAATTACTGTACTTTTTTACTGTTTGAAAAATAAATTTGCTGTGCTTAGTTTGGAACTTTTTCAACTGTGAAGTTGAAAGAGTATTTTAAATAATACAATAATTAAAAGATTTGTATTTTCACCTGTCAGGATTTGCTCAGTTGAAGTAAGTTTCTCTAAGCTTGTTGCTGTCTCTGTTTCCAATTCTAATTAATTTAATAAGTAATTGTGGAAGTCACAGTAAACATTATTGTAATTAAATCTACTGAGGGTCTGTCTTCTGAATTCTTTTAGAGATATTAAGAGTGCAGAAGATATCCTTTCAGTGATGAGGATGGCTGGTGTGGAACCAGGTCCAGACACCTATTTATCACTGCTGAATGTGTATGCTGAAAAGGGTGATGCTGATAGCATGAAAAAGGTATTTTAAGTTTGATTTTAAGTAATAAACTTGATTGATATCTTGTTCAGTTTAACTTTGGAATGCTTTCTATGCATGCAGGAGGAATAATACTGAATTTTATAACTTGTTTCTTCCTAGTTTTTTCTGCAGCAATTAAGCTTTTTTGGTTATCTGAATAGCTGGAAAACTGAAAGCAGTCTCATAGTTTGTGACAAATACGTTTCTTTCTATAGTTGCCTTTCACTCTGAGAAGATAGATTTGCTAGTGACTTAATTCAGTCTTTTTTGAAAAGAGAGAAATAGTGCGTGTAAGAGATATATATTTATTTATAAAAATAAGTAAAAAGTGCACCTTGATTATGCTGCTCCCATTGAAGCCACGGAATCTTTCCGCTAATGCTGATTTTTGAGAGTTCATACCAATAGCTTAGGTATTCATGAAGTATGGATAAGATAATGCTGCCTTACAGCTCTTTATGTACATGATTTTTTTCCGGTCCTCTCTTTTATTTTTTTTAAATCAAAGAACTATTTGGAAAGGAATGCAAAAAGAAAATTGGTTTCAGTTTAATGAGTAGTATCAGGTGGAGTTGACCAAATCAAGGAAGAGGATGTGGAAAACATGACACTGTTCTGTGACTTACAAGTTATGACTTCATCAACCATCCTCTTTCCAAACATTAACAAAAAGATCGATTAATCATTCTCCCCTTTGCAAAGTAATTTCTTTTTGAAAGTCATCTCTCAATGAGTCATCTCAATGAAAGTTGTCTGGTGTTTTAATACGTGTTATTAAATGTTAGGGAGAAACTGGTATATCTCCCTTTTACCTGTCCCTTTTTCTATTTTACAGTCTAAAGGTGTTTTCAAGGCCCTCTCTATAGATGTTGTGTATTCCCCCTACTGTATTCCGTGTATCTAACCCCGTGGTTTTAAAAGAAGGAAAAAAACCATAGCTTTTTGTGATTATTATTTTTTTTTTTTTAAATTTTTTAAATGTATCCTGAATTGAGTCACTTTGGAGTTTATTAAAGTTGAATTTATTCTGGTTTACAGACTCTAGAACAGATTGAGAAGACTGAAGGGTACCTTATGGATAGGGTTCTGATGCAGGTGATTTTTAGCCTCGCCAAGGCTGGATATCCTCAGTATATCGAAGATATTAAGGAACGCATAAGATTTGAAAAGGACTTAATTCCAGGTATGTTCTTGGTTGCTACAACAGTGGTTGCTATTCTGGGGTGAAGAGGGAAAGCATTTTCCTTTTTTTATCCCAACAATAACTAATGTTACCGAAAATAGGTAATTTTGTACTTTCCCCTTAAATACCTAGGGAAAATAATACTTTTGTCATTAGGGTACTTTAAATTACAATGTATAAATTTTTTTTTGTAAACCAGTCTTAATTGCTTAAATACAAAAATTAATCAATTTTTTTAACCTCATAAAATTCACTAAGATTTTATAAGAAAGCAGTTAAGTGTGGAGTCCTTTCCTCAAACACTGTTGTAATTTCTGTTGTGACAGCTCTTTGTGAGTATCATAAAAAGGCAGACGAAACACTGAGAATAGTTTTCTTTATCTACAGTTGAAATCACTTTTGGATCCCAGTATGCATAATCTGATTGATAACTGTTAATTATATTTCATCCGTGTTTTCTTTTTTGACATGTCTGGAAATGTGTATCCTTCTGTTATTTAGTATCCTTCTGTCATGCTGCAGTGGTGATGCTTCTGTAATTTTTGGCACGGTCTTCTACTGAGAAAAGTGAATTTCATTGATAAGTGTAAATCTGGAAAAGGTAGTCTCAAATTTAATTGGTTCATCATGTTTTAAAGTATGCTAACGAAACTTGTAAAACATTTACTTTGCTAGCTTTCACTAATTTTAGTGGTTTAGTATGAAAATAGTTATATGCATTTAATTTTGTGTTTTCTGATTTTCAATTGCTAGATGCAATGAACCTGTGTTTGACTCTGATAACTCACGGCTTCGAAGATATAAGTTTCCATATTTTGAAGTCTTTTTCCAACTCCTCACGTGATAATGTGGACCAGGGTAGCTTCTTCTTGCAACATTGTGTAAATAGAGATACGGTATGCAGAATAGTAGTATTTTTTTCCTAATAGACTAATAACAGTGTGTTATGCAACTGTAAAAATGGAAAATGGTGGATTTTTTTGTACAGTTCTTACTAAAAGGATTTTACTATTTCATATTAATTTGTATAGTAAATTGAAATTCACAAAGGAATTATATTTGGCATATGTAACATCCGCTTCCTAAACATTAGAGGAATCTGACATTCTTAGCAATTTAAGAAATTGAAAAATAAATAATTATTTTAAATTATTTGCAGCCAATGAACAAGCTGAAGCAGTTTTGTAAGGAATTACAAGAAGCAAAAATGCACTCAGCACCACTGCCATTTGTTTTGCGTTGTGCTTTGGAGGCCAACAAAGCAGGTACTCTGCTTATTTAATTTTTACTTAGGCTAATTTAAAGTACTTGGTCACTGTTTAATTATCTTGTGAATGTTTTCAGCCTTAGCCATTGACTTGATGAAGACGATGAAAAAGGAAGGCTTGCCGCTCAGACCTCACTATTCCTGGCCACTGCTGGTTGGGTTCCAGAAAGAGAACAATCTTAAAGGTTAGTTATCTGATAAGTGCTCCTCTATCTTTACTGCAAATCTAGTGCACAAATCTTTACTAAAACATTGCTCCGAGACTCAGCAGACTCTTGAAAGTAAGCGAAGACCTCTCTGCATGTCTGTCTTTGTTGCAAACAATTTTTCCTTCTTAATCATGTTACACATAGGTCTACAAATTTAAAGTCTACTTTTGCATAGAAATATGTGAGAGAGTTTTTAACTCTTCACATTCTTTCTGCCTTCTGCTGGTTCTTTTTGCTGTTTGTTAACCTTTTATGGAGCTTACTCTTGAAGCAGCTGAAATCTGAGAGAAGAATTTAAAAGTAAGGTAGTGTTATAATATCTCTTTTGGAGTGCAAACCCAAACCTTTATTCAAGCCAGCTTCTTATTTTTGACCTAATAAGGCAAACATGAGTTTTGTTACAATCATAAAAACTGTAGGAGAACTTACGTTGCTAAATGTATGAGCCTGACCTGACAGCATACTGATTGAAGGACAAAAATGCTCAATCTTTGCGGTTCTTAAGTAGGTTTAAGCATTTAACATACTTTCCCCTGTTACACATGGGGATGTCTACGGGATATGAATAAGAATTGAACAAATATTAAATTTTAGAGTACAGTATCTAATTCTTTGGTTTGCGTTATTGGTAATTCAGAAGGAATGGTATTGTAAAAAGATGCTTTTAACAGAAGTACTTCCCCCTTGGGGAAACAAAAAACTGTCTTTTTCATCTTATCTCACAGTATAATGTGCTTTAGAATGAGATGCAGAGTTGTTAGTGTGACACTGGGTGACAAACAAAATGCACAAACAAAAAAAAAAGTGCTTTTAGCAGACTCTTCATATCGCAATTTTATCTTAAATATACAGTCACATTCTAGTTTGGAAGAAATGCTGAAACAAGTATTCCCTAATTGTTTCTGGCTATAAAAATGTCTCAAGTCTTTTTCAAAAAGCCTTTATGAAAACAGTATTCAGTTTTTTTAACTCCTTAGGCTCCGTTCCTGCTAGACTACTTCTCAAGTTTGGATTCTCCTAAATTTTCAAATGCTTTAAAGTTCTCTTCTTGAAGAGAATCAAATGCTTGAAAGTTCTCTTCTAGTCAGCATCAAGTGACGTTGTTTTAGTTTTGTCCTTTGTGGCTGACTTAAAGTCCAACTTTGCCTAAAATAAGTCAATTGAAATCAGTCTCCTACTTCCCTGCTGATAAAACACATTTTCTGTTACTCCATGGAAGATTTTACTTCACTAACACAATAACAAGGGAAGTTGGAAGTATTTTTAGATTTAGACTTAGCTCCCAGAACTGAAGCAGTATCTGACCATCTAGAGAAACTTAAGTTTTCAGATCTTTTGAGATCTCTGGCAAGATCAGAGGTTGCCTGTAGAAATTGCCTATGCTTTGCCTAGTAGTTCCTGTTTGAAGTCATGTAAGCAAATTGAGAAGAAAATGATGAAGAAACCCTCAGTTCTGGCTTTACCATTTTCTAGACAGCCTTTCTTTTTGTATGTGCAAAGGCATTGGGTACATAAACTTCCCATATGGCTCGATGATAATGCTGTGGATTTGCAAACACATTTTTGTAACCTGGTACTTAGTCTCCAAGTTTGAATTGTGAAATGGGTATGTTACTACTGTGTGCATACCTACAGAAGTCAGTGATTTTGCAGTCGTTAAAATACGTAAGAAGATATCTATGCAGTTTCTTTTGCAGTGGTGAGGAATCAGTGGAATTATTATTGGTGCAGTGAAGCAAGTTGTTCTTTTCCATGTGTAAGCTTACATTCATTTTTTGAAATTTAATAATAAAAAACGAATACATGAGATCTATCTAAAAAGACAACCAATACATTTGAAGGAAAGTAAATATGGGGGAAAAAACCACCTACCCCGAAACTGTTTTGTAAAAATAGAGAAAAAAATAGTGCTGCAGTGAGAACCTAAAGGTGACAGCAGATAGTAAATGAACAGAACAATGCTTTGTAGCAGAAAAAAATAGAGCTGTATGAACAAAACTATAAAGATACACAAAACTGTATAGATAGACACTGAATCATACCCCATGCCAGAAATGAGGTAATAATTCCTTTCTCTATAAAGTAGTAATGCCCAGCCTAGTATGTGTAATTTTGCATCTCAGTGTCAGCAAGATGGGAAATGGACAAGAACTTTGAGGAAAAGACTTACTAAAAATCTGGTGGGATGTAGTCAGTGGACTAAATAATCATTAAGGAATGCACAATATAAGCAAAAACCTATCTAGAACTGCAGGGTATAAATGTCTGAATTGGTGCATATAATGTGACCCAAACAATTATATAACTAGTAGCAATGTTCAAGTATATATTTATCTGATGTTTATTATAACAAAGGCTGACACCAGATATCAAAGGAAATTCCCTGACTCTTCTGTATTACGGATTTGAGCTTGAAAGAAAAGTAGCAATGAAGTGATGGCTAAGAGGAATGAAACTAAGCACAGCCGTTTTTAAATTCACCGTATAGAACCTAACCACTGTGAAACAGCAAACAGCTCTTTTTCAATCATTTTATGCAGGCATATAATTTCAGAGGGGCATTCTTGCTTTTATGTATGTTTTTATATAAGATAAGTAATTATTTCCATATGTAAGTAAAACCTGTTAGGCTTTTAGGAATGGAAGGTGTTTGCGGGTTTTAAAAGATCAGTATGTGGTGGAGCTGAAACCGTTATTGGCACTGAGATTAATCTTGTGTCAGATTATACACTGAAACCAGGAGAGCCTGATATAAATAAGCAGAAATCTTTGACTTAACATGACTTCATTACTCAAAATTCAGTAGCTCCCCTTTATCTTTGTATTATCATGTGTTTTTTTAAAGACAGTTCTTAAAAGTCAGTTGTGTATTTCACTTTTAGTTTCTACTAAACTGTTGTTATATACATAAAGCATGGTTATTGAATGGGAATTCAGTTTTTACTTTGGAATATAAGAGAAACAAGAGTCCGAGTCCAAAGGGGAATAAGGGTGGTGACTTCACAGTGTAACTGCTTGAAATACTGTTTTGTAGACAGACTTTTCTGGCACGTGACTTTATGTGTGCATCTGAAATTGCGAGCACAGTTTTAAATATGTTAAATTACGTAGTTTTCCTAAATGCAACCTCAATTTTCAAACTGGATTTTTAATTTTTTGTTCCCTTAGAAAGCTGCTTAAAGCCCAGTTTTACTGCCCTTGCACATGTATCACTGTATGTAAGTGCATTTGATATTCCCTCTGTTCTGATGGCACTGCTTTAGGAAGAAGCATGACTTAGTGTTGAGAAGTTAAAAGTGGTCTAAAATGCAAGTGTCACTTTCCACTTCTCGAAAAGCAGGAAGTTGCTCTGCTCTACCACAGATATTATGAACATCTTGTAATTAATCTCTTCTGTATTGGTACTTGGATGTACTGATCCAAGGCTGGAATCTATTCTGTTGGGATATTTCTGTGCTGTTTCTAGTATTGACAAAAAGGAGAGCAATAGTTGGGCTGTGTTTGTTCACTGTTTCTTTCTCATGTTCCCTCTTCCCACTCAGTTACTCGATTTTTAGACACTCAGCTCCTGCAGTCTGTACATATCTCAGCCCAAGATCTCAAAAAATCTCTTCTTGTTCAAGCAGGAAGGTGGCCAGAAGACTTTACTGTGGGTTTCATCATACCCAGTCTTCTGTTTCAGTGGTCTCTAAAGTGGGGTATGCAAGGCAATCAGTTGGGGTGTGAGAAGGTTGAAAATAAATAAAGTAATTATTTTATCCTTTTTTACTTTCTATTTTTGTGTATGTTTTCTGATGTGCATAATGTATCAGTCAGTAGTGCATGTATAATATTTCTAAATAAATATACATGTATTGGGGGTGTGCTCTCAAAGTTTTGGACAGCAGCGTTCTAGATGAGTACCACTGCGCTTTGTGTTACTCTTTTAGTCAGTTCTTTGATATGGGGAGAGAGAAGAGGTAAATGTATTTTCCAGTATGAGGAGCAAAGAATTTCTAAAAGTCCATGCACGGAATGTCCAAATCCCACTTCATGCATGCGTTTAACAATTTTATAGTATTTTGATTGAAGTGGGAATGTTTCATTGCTTTGTGTTGTGGAAGTCACTTATATGATAATAAAGTAGCTCTGCTCTCAGAGAGGTAGAAAATGCATGCAAAACTGTAGGGTTCAGTGTTGATTTTCATTAGTCTTCTGTTCCCCCCCCAGGTTGTTGATCAGTCATCTTAGAAATGAAGACATGTGTGCCAGCATGTTTTTTTTTAAATTTGCAGTTATTTGGCTGTGTGCAGTATTGTTACTGGCATTCCTCCTTACTCTGCATCTCTCACTGTTGTGCAGGTGTTCTAATCTTCATACATGCCCTTTCCTGCTCAGGAACTGTGTCCTAGCAAACATTTGAGCCTAGTGGGTGTTAGGGGAGGGGGATGCTTAACAAGCCTGTTTTCTACTTTCTTCTAGGTACAAATTTGAGCTTAAATCTTCGGTTTACCACAGCTTGTTCACTGTGGTATCTAGTTGCTGGTTTTCAGACAACTTTCTTGTGATACAGATACAGTTATTTTTTAAAATGCTTCAACGTAAGAGGACTTAATGTATTTTCTGGGAAGTTGAAAGCATGAAAGAGAAACTAGCTGTCAAAATTTGAAAGGTATCAAGGAAGACTTACTGTAATTAATTCTTTATTCATATTTTTGCAGATTCTGGTCCAAAATCAGAGTTTTGTTTAAGGCAAACTCGAACAGATGATGCGACTTTAATCTAGTGTGACTTGCCTGCATGTATTTTCAAGTGCTCAAAGGGAATTCACATTTGATTATTTGCACCATAGTGCACTGCATAAAATATTCATGGAAGTGTCACTTTTCCATAGGTGGCACTCCAGGGCAAAGACGGGGACTTTGGACATTTTTAGAGTAATAAGTATGAAATGCAAGTTGAAAAAAACATATGCTGGTTGGTACTGGTGTCCTGCAGCAACTGACAAATCATTTTTAGACCAGCAAAAAAATGGTAATACCTGTATTGGTTTTGACAGGGATTCGGAGTTTGCTAGCTAGGGCTACTGTAAGAAGTTTCTGCAGATAGAAGAGTGTGAGCAATTGAAAAGCATACTCTCAAACTCTACGCTATGATTGCTACTCTATTTAGATTTGGTGTCTGTTGTTTTCAAATGCGTATCTGCAGTAGTAATATATGGTGTAGTTGTATGAATTGATCTGAACCCTGTAAAAGTTAAAATGTAGTTTCACTGGGGCTTGGGAAACTGAATTTCCAGTTCAAAGCTGTTGCATTAATAGAGTAATCAACCTATTTGCTTACAAAGACGCTACTTGTTTTAAGCAAATACAGAGACAAACCTTTGAAGCTTGCGTTGGTAAGCAGGGATGGGTACTAGGAACAAAGCGAAGAATGTACTGAAGAATGCATTTGTATCTTGAATTTGAGTATGTGCTTTACACCAAATTTCATATTTTTTTTAATGCACAATAATATGGATATTTTGATATATTACTCTAAAAGTTGTTTTGCAAACGTGAGCAAGAGTAACTGTCACATATTTCCTGTGTTAAGAAATAAGTTTGTATGCTAACCAGGAGTTTCATGGTTTCAGTACTGCACAGAACAGGAAGTTTAGTAAATCTGGTGCAAGCTTCACAATTAAGAACTTTATTAACACCAAAACTAAAACTGCAGGACGTTGCATGGCAATGTCAGGGGGGAAGCCTTTCATTCTTCTGAGATGCTCAGCCTTACTAATTTTGCCTTGATAGGTATCTTTGAGGTCCTCAAAGTGATGCACGACTTGGGGGTGGAACTTGATGCAGACACGTACGCAGATTATGTTTTTAAGAATTTTGCTGATAGTGAAACTGCCCGTGCCCAGCTGAAGGTGAGTTTGCATTGAGGATTCATACAAATGGCTGTGGTATGGCTTGATTTTCTGTGTTCTCTGGGGAGGCTGTAAATCTCAGTAGTGCCCTAAACATGAACTTGGTCTGATGAAGCCCCTTCAGAATATCTTTAGATATTAGTTTTGGTTACTTTTGAAACAATTGTTGCACTGATGGTTTGTTTACCTTGTCTTCTCCTGCTGCTTTCCTTCCTTCTTTTCAGACCTAACTGAAAGAGCTGAAGACTTACTAGCTTTCTGTTTTCTCAGGCTGAAAACTAAATAAATGCATTATGTCCTTTTACTGAGAATTAAAAGTATGTTTGTTTTTGTTTCAATTTTAACTTTTTTAACTTTAAAATTGAGAATTGCGGACTAAGTTTAACTGCCCCACTCTTTGATTTTGGTAATTTTGTTTCTTGCAATTGATTTCAGTACAAAATCTGCATAATTTTTGATCAGTAGCGACTTACCTGGCTAGCCATGTAGATTTTTGTAGAGCAGCTTTTGTGTTGTCAGTGGCTGTCAATACAAGCATGTCCTTGGGAAGCATTGAAAAATACAAAGTATCAGGAAGTCTTCCCTGTACCTACAACGATTGATTTGCTTTATCTCTAGAAAAATGGCTGCCTATTTGAAGGTGTTGGGCTCTCTGTAGCAGAAATAAGATACGAAGCAGTAAATGGAAGACTGAACAATGTTCTTTCTCTGTGTAAGTATTTTTAATGTTGCATGTTACTACGTACTTAGTAGCATTGATTGGTTGTAGCCTAGGAGATTTACGTCTATTAATGTATGAGGTGTAAAGATATGTGGGAAACTTGAGCAAAGCTTTTATGTGAGGTCCTCCCATAAGATTTATATATGAGATAGTTACGAATCACAGCTTTGCTGTGATTGTGTTGCTGTTATGATCCTTTTGTACTTAAAGGGCTTAGGGAAACAATTTGCCGTGCAGAATGACTGTAAAGTTGTTGGTCTGGGGATGGTTTTTGTTTGCAGTGCCAGTTATAGCAAGATGGTAGTCTAACAATATGGCTCTGAAGTACTACAGAATTATTAATGAAAGAAATAGCTTTAAAGAACTGATTGACATTGAGTTAACCTGAGGGTGCTCTGCTGGTCTGTGTGTCATGGAAGTATGTGCATAAGTTTGATGGGTTAATTAGGTGATGAAGTTGTAACAGCATGAATTAATTGGTTTTTAAGAGTTTTCTCTAAACACAGTTCTGATGCTGAGTGCTTGCAAGTGTTAATACATGTCATTGGCTGAATGTATGGAATGGCATGATTTGCTTGATTAGGAATGTATGTTTCTTTTCAAATTTAAAAAAGCCCAGTTTTTATTTGCCTAGTATACTGAGACAGTAATAAAATACCTAAATTTGGACTAAATATAATACAAGAAGGTCTTTTTTTCAAACAGTTTTGTGTGCCCAAAGTTCAGGGAAGAGCTTAATCAGTCTTTTATTGCAATTGTCATTAACTGTTTTATTTAACAAATACAGAAATATGTAGTCTATGCACCATGACCCTGGGAAACTGTCGTGTTGAAAATGAGAAAATTGAGTGGTTATTAGTCAGTGATTTAATTTCTGGATTGGAGATTTATCAATTAGTGAACCTTACCTTGTGCCATCATTTTGTTTGTTCCCACAACAAAAAAAAATCACGAAAAATGAAGCAACTAAAACAAACCTGAAGGGGTTTTTTTGTGAGAGTGGCGGGTTGAGAGCAACCAAATTTCTTGTGGAATGTGAAATAAGTTTTTTGGGGAGTTTTTTGGTTTTGGGTTTTTTTTTGTTGCTGTTTTTTCTCTACATGAGAAAGTAAATGCCCCCCTTCACATTTATTTTCCTTAACTGAAATAGTCAAGTTTTAACATGTTACAAGGCACAAATACGTGTGTGTCTGGTATGTGGTAGATGTATATGATATCAAAAGTGTGGTACCAGGCGCATGTAGGCTGAATTCTGTGTTACTGTCATGAAATTAGTCTCGCATAGTGTACTGTTTAGCTGTTGTCTGTGTGTTGAATTTGAATCTTGTAGTGGTATTTCTGTTTACAAAGGCTAGGGTTAATAATTCATGGAGACACGCAAGATTTCTTTTGAACTTGAGCTTTAAAGAAAGGTACTCCTGTAAATAGTTTACCAAGCTGAAATGAATGCTAGTAAATCTAATTAGCACCTGTGTAATGATAAGGCACAGATATTAAACAGCTGATTTTTCTTTCTTTTTTTCCCCTTTTTTTTTCTTTATTGACTTGGCTCCTTTTGCAGTATTACAAAGAGGGAAAAATAGATGCAGTATGGAAAATAGTTGAAGATTGTCTCATCAGTGTAGCCAGGGGAGGCGAAGGTTGGTTATTAATGCTGGTTGCTATCTACGTGTATTGATTCAGCTTCTTGTGCCTTATAATGTATAGATTTCTGCTACTGACAAGATGAAAACTACGAAGCATCAGTTGAGGAATCTGGCCGCATAAGGCGGCATACATGAGAGCTGCTTTTTCCCTTTATCACACTGTTCCATTCCACTTCATTGTCAGCCCCTTGATTTTCTCAGACTTGTTTGTTGCTAAGGAAACCAGGTTGCCGATTGTCAGCAGCAGCTGAGCATACTAAGATGCTTTTCTGCTCATCTTTTTATGCGCAAAAAGTTTAATATACCACTGGAGAAAGATTTGTATTGGGGGTTTTTTGAAACCAACTTTACCTGAGATTTTCAAACTAAAATAAACATTCCAACATTTGAAACTTTACATTTTCTAAATGCCTGGAGTTAGTTTAAGGAGTGGTTTTAGCATGTTGTTCCTGCCTTTTATTTCCCATGTTCCTATGGAGCTGGTGCTTCTATTTCAGTTCTTTTCTACCATATACCATACTACTGCCCTTGATGAGAGGGCCCAGGGCATTCAGGTTAAATCTATCATGATAGTAAAGTCAGATGGTAATAACTTCATACGGGACTTAAATGCATCTACTAGTGTATTTTCTTTCTTTGCTGGAGTATGGTGCTATAATGAGAGACAGCAGTTCTAGAGGAAGAAGGTAGACCTTTTTGGAATATTTAGCCAAGCAATGATGTAAAGATGAGGACATAGGGCATAACTGTAAGTGACCTCTCAGGGCCATCTAATTTTTAAGTAATATTGCAGTTTCTCTAGTGTCTTGTTTAGGATTGTTTGGGGTTTGTTTTCTTTTTGGAGCATAATACTTTCTTCAGTCTTGTACTTTTTTTACAGGTAAGATGCTTCTAAGATGCTTCCTCCAATTAGTAACCTGTATAAAAGACTAAGGTATTAACTATTGGCATTGAAGGCAATAAAAAGGGGAAAATCTTGCATTTAGAATATTTGATCTCTTTCGAAATGGAGCAGATTTAGAGCTGATAAAACCAGGACTGTTTCAGATCGCCTTGTGTTTGAAATTTTGGTTTACAAATGTTTACCCAGCATTTACTCTGAACTAACAACATAGTTCTCCTGAGGACACCCTATTTACATGACCTACAGAGTTGAGGCAGTCTGCAATGACTACTTAGAAACATTTCTTTCATTTACAGTGACTTCAGCAAGCACACCTCCTATTGATGTTCGTCTGATAAGAAGCAGCCTCGTTTTGGGTTTTAGAAGGTAAGGTTGCTATATGCCACCTCATTTTTTCCTGTAGTAAAGTTGCTTCTCTTCTTTTGCCTGGTTGAATGCAAATCTGTGCAGTCCTACCCGCAGTCCATGTTTGAACATTGAAAAGTATGGTTCCAGGTGTAGCAGATCTGAGGGATATCTTTGTTCCTGTCTGCTCTCCCTGGTTTCCTTGCCTCTGCTACATATTAGCTTACCTTTGAAGTATTACATATACACTAGATTAAAAAGAACTTCACTGTTCTTGTTTGTTCTGTGGTATTTGACAGTATATAAACTTCTCAGGGTAGTAAACATCTGGGTGTTTATCTTCATTCACTTTTTTTGTTTCTAAACTGCTATGCTAATGTAAGATTTCCCTAAAAGTTATCACTAGTAACCATTAAAGCAGATGGGTGCTTAATGATGATGAAGTACCAGTAGGAGCCAGGCATATTTACATCCCATATCTTTCTGTGCCCTCTGGGTTAATATGACTCCCCAATACTCACACGATGAATGCCAGCTATTGTGCTGCATTGTCCTGACTTTACATTCACAGCCATATGGTCCTGTTTTGCAAGGAGGGTTCCTTGCTAGCTTGCATAAGTTTAAGAGAACCCTGCAGGTGTATGTGGATTAGCAAGCATTTCTTTCACTGGTTGCCCCAGTCAAACATTTAGAACTGTGAATGAGGTTTTTCTGCAGTGCACTTACACAGCTGGGAACTAGAGAGGTCACTTAATGTTACTCAGGACCAGAGTCTGAGGGCTGGTTTTGTTCACTAAGTCATCTCCTAAAATTCTGTAATGGCTATGAGGTAAAGCTGTGTTTAAATTGGAGATTAATAAAGCATACCAGATGAATATGACCAAAATAATTTCCTCGTAAATTGCAAGTTGTGTCTAGCTGATCCTGCTCTGCTAAGAGAAGAGGATGAAAAAAAGCAAACCAGTGTCTAAATTGGGCTTGTTAACTAGGCCGTAACTGACCTCGACATCCAAAGGATAAATGAAATAATGTTTTAGATCCAACAGAGTTTTTCATTTCAGCATTTAGCCACAGAATTGTCCGTTTCATATGTCTCAGTTAACAGATTTTTGGAACACGTTTTCTTTGCAAGTATAGATGAATATTCAGTGGAAGTAGAACTTGCGGTGGGAAGGAAGCCATGCCAATGTTTACTGCATGTAACCAATGCTATCATGAACTACCCCTGCCACTGGGGTGCAGGTGTTAAGGATGCAATTTGAAGTATTTTTAAATTGTTACCAACTTGTACTGTGAAAACTACCTGCTGAAGAATCTTACTGTCTTCAAGTGAAACAATTACTCTCATCAGTGGTGGAACAGTTAGTAGTGTTGTGATTTCAATAGTTATTGGACATTTGGGCAAAAAACTTGGAATTTTCAGGAAAATTCAGGTTGGGGTTTTCTTGGTGGGTTTTTTGGTTTTGGGTTTTTTTTGGGGGGGTTGGGTTTGTTTTGGGGTCTTTTTTGGTGTTATGTTTGGGTTTTTGGGGTTTTTTTTAGTTTGGTGGTTTTGTTTACTATTTATTTACTTTTTCTTTAACATTAATCTCTCTTTTGCTTCATTTCTGCTTGGCTTCAGAACCGATGTACAAGGCTGGCTGTGCCCAGGTTTCACCCTTACATTGTTTCTGAAAGCATGCCAATTCAGCATTTCCTTTTCTATTTTAAATGTAATGGCTAGACCAGCCTGAAAATGAAGCTTGAGGATATGATAGGATAGAAGAAAATAATGTTTGTACCTTTTGTAAAGACCAAAGCGAAATTTTATGACTAAATGCAGGTCTTGAATGTTCAAATGAATGGAGTTTAGGACTGACGTACAAAAGTACAGGGTATGGACACCAGGGACGCAGGAACAGTGTCTGTAGCAGACTAGTTTATGGATTTCTTTAGAAGCTGCTCTTCTCTAGTAACTGCTTTGAAGTATTCCCATTCTGTCTGCCTGATGTACCATTACTATTTCAGAGTCAAGTACTTTAGGAAATTGATGCATTTGATATCTGCAGTTCATTGTCATGCTGTTAGTAGTGGAGCGAGTTCACCTAGGAAAGCTTAACTAGCCTCACAGACAGCATATTTCCCCCCTACCGCCCTGTGTGGACCTGCATTTGACTCATTTTCAAATACAAGTGGCAGTTGCACAGAAGGAATAAATGTTTCACAGGCTTAAATTTCCTAAATAAAATCCTAAACTTCTCTGAATGCTTTCAAGTTTCTATGCAGCTGTTCAGATTGACATCTTATTTTCCCCTTATGAGAATTACAGGAAGATAAAATAAGGTCATAACTTTCTGATCTTTTAGCCTTGGCTAGGTTAATGCTGCTTTCTAGTTTTTGAAAAGTTAGAGCTTCTAGACAGAATATTTATATTCTTCAAATCACAGGAATATGTCAGGCTTTTTGTGCTTCAGTGAACTGGTTAACATTTTAACATATTGGGATTATTGTATTTCAGTGAACTGGTTAACATTTGATCTTTGGTTGTAACCTGATTACAGTCAGAGAAGTGCTCACCTTCAAATTCTGTCCTGTTCTATGAAGGGAGAAATTTGAGTTATTTTGTGTTTTGTTTTCTGTTTTTTGAAACATTATCTATTTATCTCACTATGATAAACATTCCTTAAGAGATTTGATGGCTTTTTTTTGCATAATATAAATGCATTTATAACTGTCTGTACTTAATTTTTTAGTATAAACAAGTAATTTTAATGCTGAGGAGTCTAGATTTTTGCCCTAGCAAATATGACATATCAAGTGCTATGTAAAGTGTGACTTTTCAAGATAAGTGAAGCTTATCTTGAAATGCTAAATAGAATGAAGTATTAAATAAAAAGTACAATTAGGATATGTTAAAAGATTGAACTAAAGATGAAACTAAAATATATTTATTGTAGTCTTAGCTATCTGTTTGGATTGCTGCATTATTTTAAATTGTTTAGCAGAATCTGTGACTGTATGTAGTATAGTAAAAAGTAGCGTGTTTATTCTGTACAAAGCTGGTTTAAGCAATATGTGACAGTGACTATTTTTATTGATATAATTCATTAATTTATCATAGTTATTTCTAATTATAATGGTTTATTAAAGATTTTCAGTGTAAGTTATCTTTAAAAAAGAGATGCAAGAGTAAAAACCATTTTATTACTTTTAATTTGTTATCCTTTGCTGCCCTCTTCAGCTCAGATGATGTACAGCTCTGGAGCAAGGTAAGTGGAAATAGTAATGCTTTAAATAAAATCTAGTTCTCTCGACATTGTATTTTTATGATGCATTTCTGTAAATCTGAATTCTGAACTCAGTAACTGTAGACCTGATCAATGTTAGCAAGACTTTTGTCAACGGTAGATTGTACAACTGTATGAAAATGAGTTTCCAAATTGGACAGCTAAGTGTAATTGTAAAAAATCAAATATGGTGTTACCATGTAGTATAGTTTATGTTACTCCTGTTTCTAGATCAGTGTTGTCATAGCCGCAGGTAGTATGTAGTTGCAGATTCTGGAACAAAGTCTGACATGGTTGTGCAATCTGACTGCTTTAATTTCCTTCTGTGTCTTCCCTAAACTTTCTTCCTCTCCCCACAGTAGAACTAGTAAAATAACAACGCATAACTAGAATTTTAAAGTTTCTGTTCTATAACTTAAAACACTGAATGCAAAGCCAGGTAAAAGGAATTACCTGGTGAATTCAAAGGGAAATGACTGTTCTTTTTGCCCTCTCTGATACGGGCTCCATTAGAAACACACTGTCATATAACTTGGTCAGTAAATTTTGCTGAGCACTAGAGCAGAGATGTTGGCAGATACGGCCTGAGATGTGGTTACAGAATTTGGGAAGGGATGCACTATGCATTTGGTCTATTTTTTTTCTTTGGTACTGTACCTGCTGACTAATAAACTAGTACATGACTTGCAGGATGTTTTAGATTTTGCAAAGGAATCTTGGAATGAAATAAAAGTTGTAGTTTGGAAAGTCACTGATTAATGATTCATTTAAATTGCGTACCACTTGTGAGACGACAGTTGTTTTGTAATTTTCTACCTTTTTATGTTGCATGAAGATTATGGTGAGAGGATGGTTTTGTCCTCTGCATCTGTCTGTCTTTTGCGTTTAAAAAGTACAAAGAGAAGGCAGGGAGAGAGGAAAAAGGTATCTTTTAGTACTCCTATTATGAAATTAATTTTTAAGGACAGTCAGAGGACTGAAGTAATGGTTGTCTGCACAAGAAGTAGTATCTAGAGTTACTTCTGCTGTTCTCCACAATGAAAGAAGATACATTTTGGTATCTTCACAAAATTTATGAGTAAATATATGTGTTGACATTCTAAAATGAGAAATGCTAACTTGGGAAAGAAATAAATACTTAGCTTTAGAAATAATATCACCCATTTACATGGGTTGTTTTCTGTTACCCATTCTTTTTGGTGTTTTCTGAGATTTGATTCAGAGGAAAACTGTGTTACCATGACATTCTTTGATTTTGTTGTATTATATCTTGATTTGTCATAGGAGAATGAGGGCAAAAGAGCAGAAGAAAACTGTAGTTTAACTGTGCACAGTGTCGGTGGTGTTGGTATAATGAGAAGTGATAGTCACAGTATTCCATTGCACATTTGATATTTTCTGGCTTTATCCATTTTCGTTAACAATTATCATTGCTTGAAACACAGCACTTTGACAGTGGGAATGTATTTACCTCAAACTTCTTCGAGATTGCATTATAGAATCATGGCAGATAAAGCAATATTCTTGAAGTACTTAAAATCTCCCATTTTAACTAGGGATGATGTAATTTCCTTAAGAATAGTCAGATGGCTTTTTGAAGTGCTGTAGTTTAGGTTAAAGTATTTGTACGCAGGGTGTGAGGGCTTTGGCGTGAACGCTTCTCTTTTTCTGATAATGTATGTATTCCTTCAGTTTGTATGGCTGATGGAATGGGTGCTACATTTAGTCCAATTTTATGGATGCATATTTTGTCATTCAAAATTGCACTTATTTACAATAGCTGTACTTGTTAAATGTAGCAGAGCATGATAAATTGTGTTCCTCTGTTTTCTTTATGTATTTGGTTCATTCAAAATAAATTAAAAAAAAAAAAAAAAAAAAAAAGAAAAGCTTTATGGACCAATTTCAGCCTTTCTGTAAATTGGAAAATAATTGTAGCATCTCCGGGGGTGAGCAATGTCTTACGGTAGCTAACTTTCTGTAGAACGATACATAAACAGAATACTAGAGTGCCTGTCTTGCTGCCGTACCTCAGAAAGCATTTTGCTTGCAATATTTTCTCAAGAAAAACCTATTATTTACAAAAAAAAAATTTGTGTTTCTTTGGGAATTACTGTGATGTGGTAAAGAATAATACTTTAACAGAGAAATGCTTTATTATTTTGAGAATTCAATTTCAGATACTATTTGTCCTTGCTTGCTTCTTTTGGCTGCAATGTACGATTATTCTGTCTTGCCAGATAACAGAAGTGTTGTACAAGGATGAACGTTATTGCCTCACGCTTGCAGCAGGACCAACTGGTAGAGTTTCAATTTCTGTGATTGTAACTTATCCACAAATCCGTTCTTCTGTGTAATGATGGGTTTGAGGGATTACAACAGTAAACACTGATTGCTTCTTTTTGAAAGTGAAATTTGAAAACATGTTGGGTAAAATCCTGATTCGAATAATCAGAGCATATTTTGTGAGATCCATAAGATCTTTTTTTAGAGGCAAATCTTACTGATAGTGATTTATTTTTCTAAATTTATGGACCAAAAGAGATTTAGAATGGACACAGGATCAGTGCTTAAATACTTGGGGGAAAAAAAAAGGAAAAAAGGTGGCAGTCTTTCAACTTAGTTTTACCTTTAGTAGCTCTTCTGATTTCATGAAAGAAAATAGGACTTAGCATCCCAAATCTTCTAGTTTGAAATAAGTGTATCATTTTATATAATCTGTTTTTTAAAAAAGGGGGTTTTGCCTCCTGTCAAGGCCAGAGGGGCAAGGGCATTTGGGGAGAGCTAACCTTTGAGAAGACAATAATTGATGCTCTTCTTATTCTTGGCAACAGGACTCCATATATTTTTATACTACCACAGATAATAAACTTAGCACTATTTGCTTTAATCAGATAATCTTGATTTTTATTGGCTAATAGGCAGCTTCTTCAGTATTAGTTGACTTAATGTTTAAAACATTTTTTATGCTCTTATTAATATTACTATACTTAATGTGGCTTAGTAATGGAATATAATGTGTAAAATGTACAGAATAAATATGCAAAGCATTAGAAATCTGTTCCTTCTTTTGAGCAATGACAAAATATTTGTGTCAACTATTTGGGGTAGTGAGCAGGAAAGGGGGGGAAGGCCTTGGGCAGTACCACTTCTGTCACACAGTAGTGGAAAAAATAGATTGAAGTAAGATTCTGTACTGAAAAGCTGTCACTAGGTCTGAAAATAATTAATATTCCTTTCACTCACCAGTTAGATATGTGCTCCCAAACCACATAATCTCTATGCCTCAGTGATCATTGTTGCCATTCCAGAGCCTCTCATCAGGGTGACATCTCACACCAAAATGATTTCTTATAAATTAATCTTGATAACATGACAGTCTCAGTAATTTTAGTGGAATGCTTTCTCTTGTTTTTTTCCACAGAAGCTGTTGGCTATTTTCTTTATCACTTGATTGACAGCATGAGTGACTCAGAGGTACAGGCCAAGGAGGAGCGTTTGAGACAATACTTCCATCAGCTGAAGAAGATGGTACCATTTCATTTTTTGCTACATAATGCCTGTCCTGCCTGACATGTATCTATTAGATTTGAAATTGCTGCTTTTAAGTACAACCAGACCACTTCTCAATGACACGCAAGAGCTGGAGACTTGAATTACGTCTGAGATAATTTCTGTTAGACAAATTTCAGTTTGGTTGTGTTTCAAAACTCATATAATTTTTTTCCCCACCTCTTGGTACAGAATATAGTTATCCATACAACCCACTACAGCGGCATTTGCAGACTGCTGGACTCCTGTCAAGTTCCTGAATTAATTAAGGTCTGTGGTTCTATAGCAATTATTTTGAAGCTAAAAAATCTGTACTCCGTAAGTCTATTCTCCTTTGCAAAATAAATATTGTTATGCAGTGATTATGTGTACACCTTTTAACCTTTCCAAGGTTTTTCACTTTAGAAGCTGTTTTCATTTCATATGTGAAAAGGATACATTTAATAAGTGCTTTTTCAAGTCAGTGTATTAATGTTCTAGAATACAGCTTGTTTTGTTTTGTTTTTTTTAGATTGCAATTATATAATTAACTTTAACATTTTAGCATAATATGCTTAAGGATTGAACTTTTTTAGGGGGATTTTGTGATATCTTTGTCTTGCTGCATTTTAGGATGCAAGGTTACTGTGTCATAAAAAAATCCTGTCTACAGACAACATTCCAGAAGTAAGTAAATTCACAGATAGCTATGCTTGTTCACACTGTAATAACAATGTTTGGATATGGGGCTTTAGATGAAGTGTAATCACTAGCTTTCAGATCATGGAAGTATATTAGCGTTATTTAAATCTACCATTTGAAGTTCAGAGGTTACTTTCCAGAGTAGGAGTAGAGGCTATCCAGATTTTCATGTGGATGTGATACTTGACCTTGGAGTTGGCTGAGGTTTCATGCCTCAGTTTCCCTGTCTGGTATATATTTTTTTTGAAAGTTGTAGTTAGTTAACAGTGGTGGTGTGAGGCTTAATTCATGCTTGTAAATTACAGTGATCCACTTGAGTGGCAGGAACCATGTAAATCCATACTGCTTCTAATGGTGGAGTGTCAAGCCTGCACATCTCTGATCTGAGCAGAGTGGAGATGGAAAAAGAAACAGGCTTCTATTCCCTGCTTCCCTGAACACAAAGGACTGAGTACAAGAGAAATAGTAATGTTGACCTTTGTAGATATGCTACTTAACATTTTTTTTACTGCATTCTGAGTCAAATCTTCAATAAGGTGGTGCTATTTAAACAGATAAAAGCACCTTAAATGATTAAAAAATTTCTTAAGAGTATGAAAGAAGAGGATTATTTTGTCTGTCTTTTATTAAAGTGATCCGACAAGTTGTTCAGGGAACGGTGTTTTTGCAATTGACATTCTTTCTGTTACTTCCATTTAGAGTGCTAAACCTGACGTGTCTGCTTTGGAGAAGAAACTAGAAAAGCAGAAAGCTGAAAACCAGCCTATTACAGATGTCTTGAAACAACTCATACATGCTCTTTGTGAAGAAGAGGTATCTTAAGCAATGCAGAGATAATTGGAAACACATAGCTATATTTTTAAAGGGACATAAATGACTGTATTATGGAAAGACATAGTTAAGCAAAGACAAGTGCAGTGCTTCAGGTTTCATGGTTTGACGCTTATAAATCAAACATAAGTGCAAAAAGCAATTAAATCAAAAGGTTAACTAATTTCAGCAACACCTTGAATGGCATGTTTTGGGGTTGCTGAAGTTTGTTTACAATAATCTGCAAAGTGAATGATAGTAACAGCTGTGATAGGTTTATCATACATGCCAAATGTCCTTTCAAGCCATGGCTCCGGTCTCTTATATCTAGATTGTCAAGCAACTGATACATGCACTAGTCATTTGCAATTCAAATATTACTAGGTTGTTAATGCAGGGATTGAAATTCCATTTTCCTGCAGGAGGAAAGCTCTTCTGAGATAAAGGGTCTCTTGCCTTCATTCGGCAGGCGTCCAGCTGTAGTTTACATTCATTTAGTGTGTGTCTGTAATTTGTGGGGTATCACCACACTTTTATTCAGTTTCTCGTTCAGTATGATCCTGCCTATAAAGCTGTATATATAGGAACAGTAACAGTCATTCAGATGATAGCACAATATTCTGTGTTCCTAAGAATACAATTTAGAAAGAGTGATTCTCAACTCTCTGTCTCTACAATTTTGCTTGTGAAATAGGACTAGAAGCAAACACCATTGTAAGTTCAGAGTGGTGAAATGTATGAATAGGAAAGTAGGAAAATAATAAGCTTTCTAGGGGATCGTTAAGTAGTTTCTTACTCTTTAGAAAGTAGTTTTATTATCTGTTTGGCAATGCACCAGGTGGAAGTTGTTATGAATTCCAAATAAGTAATAACTGGTTTAAAATTTGGGTCAGTCATTTTATGATGTCTGTCTGGATTAAAAAAAAATAAGTCTTAGATTAAACCATGCTAGAAATACAAAGCAAGAGAATTTATTTAGAAATCTATCAGAATCTCAAAGGTATTTTAGAAAAATACTAATTTCTGCAAAATAACTTTCACTCTTAGAATTTCTTATTCATTAAATCACTGTTTTCAGGTGTGATCTTCTGCTGCTAAAAGCACTAAAGCAGCTGTGTAACTGCGCACTGAACATAGAAGAATCATAATGTCATACTGACTTTTCCTCTAGTTCACATCTTTGCTTTGTTTCTTTTTTAGAATATGCAAAAAGCCCTTGAAGTGAAAGCCAAATACGAACCGGACATGGTTGTCGGTGGCTATGCAGCCTTAATAAATTTGTGCTGTCGACATGATAATGTAGAAGAGGCAATGAACCTGAAAGAAAAAGTGTAAGTACACCGGCACTGAAACATGTCACAGAGATTTACGCTGATACACAGACCTTGTTGAATTAAGTAGGTTGAGTATTAACCCCCTCATCCATTTTTAATTAGTTCTCCCCACCAATGTATGTGCATTTAAAAGTGTCATGGGTGTGGTTTTTTGAAACAAAAAATTTGCTTTGTTTAATTGAACATCAGAAGCAGCTACTTTGTATGGTCAGTAATTATTATTTTATTTTTGTTTTAAGGCAAATTGCTGTGTAGGATCTGGTTTGTTTTTATTTTAAAGTTACCTAGTGCCTATATTGAAGCTTGGCTGAATTTAGGGGGGAAAAAAAAGTACTTGCGTTGTGTCTTAGAAGGCACCTAGAATGTGTTTAAAATACGCTGCACCTATATTGTCTTTAGAATATCAGTGTTTGAGTGACATTATTTTAAAACTGCTGACAAACATTGTACTTAATATTTTTCATCTTCAAAGCTTTGTATCTTGGCCATAAAAATTAGCTCCCAGCTAAAACATACTATGTGTGTGAGCTATCCCAGAGCACATTCTTGCAGATCATATCTCTATTTGCTCCTTTCCCTTTTTCCCTTAAAAGCCTCCTTCCAGTCTTGATGCTCCAGTGGATATAGAACAAGTTTTGTGTTACTTTTCTCTGTCTTGTATTCACTCACAAAGTATTTGCTCCCGGTTTACAGTAGGTTAGCAGTCTGGTGCTCATTAAACCTTGGTAGTCTTTGAAATTACGTGAAATGATTGTGCTATGAATATCAAGAAATTTGCCACTCTGCAAATAACGGTAGTGTATTGGTTTTGGCTGTGCTACTACTCTTAACACAGCCCCATAGTGAGCCTGGGTGAAGTAAAATTGAGTCTTCTAGTGGAGCTTCACTGCAGTAGCATGTTTTTACTGATCTGCCTCGCATGTAGCATTGCTAAGAAGTGACTCTTTGAATTGTTACAAAGAGAAACAACAGCAAATGAATGAATTTTAAAACTTCCAGAAAAAAGAAAGCAAAACACATAGCAGAAACTTCAAAGTAGTGGTTTTTAACTTGTTACTATAGGTAAATAGCCTCTTTACAGAAAAGAATACAGCCCTGTCTGAGCCATATGAACTGAGTTTTCTTCTCAGGCTTCTGGGAAGTACCCTATTTCATGCAATAACTACCAAATAATGAAACATTTTTTTAAATGTAACTTTTGGGTTTTGGGGGTGGGAAGGTGTGTGGATAGTATTTTTAAATCATGTTGTAATGGTGCATCTTTTAAAGTCTTATCAGATTTTCCCCCTAACGCTTCTATAAATTTTAGCTTTCAGTGCTATTGTTTTGTTATGTAGTTTTGAAAATAAATCTTTAAGCTGAATCCGTGAAATGTGAACTTCTGTTAATGCAATTCCTAATGTCTTAATTTCTAGCTTCCCTAAGAATTCACTTGTTGCTCTCGACACTCAAAAGTACATAGCGCTGGTAGAAGTCTTGGGAAAGCATGGTAGACTAGAAGGTAATCCATTTGCTTTCATTGTGTGTTTCTGCTATATAATAAAGGTATCTTGCCTGAAGAATAAAAATGTGAGTTGATATTAATGGTATATCATGTCCTGAAAAGTGCTTGAACATTTTGCATACAAATTTGCATGTGAATTCAACCAGAGATGCTTGGACAGTGCAGGCCATTAGTTTTAATGGATTGGCAAGCTTGTCATTTACATTTGCACAGCTCAGTGCTTTTTGCATTTCTGCAGCTAGTTTTTATTAGCATTGCTGTTTGGATTGAGTTTGAAGATCATGACTTATGGCACAAATTGCGTATGTGCCTAGACTAATGGCTTTGTTTTTGCTTAAGAAGGTCTGAAGGCTGAACGTAAAACCTATAAACATAACCTTCTGATAAGAGCCAAGTACTGCAAAAAATCATTTAACTTTTTATAAGGTATATATTTTTCTGTTAGTATTCTTTTATGTGTTTGTTACTGAATTTAGAGTCAGATCTGTCAAACTGCCTGGAAATTTTGGCTTTTAATGACTGTTCTGCAAACTGCCTATTTTGTGTTTCTAGGTGTTTGCATTAAGCTGTTAGCTCTTTAATTTCTATAATTTAGTCTAATATAATTCTGTAATTTACATGATTTGGTTGATCTTTAAAAGAGCTGTAGGCTGTCATCTATTTTAAAAGGTGATTCTGAACATCGAGTTCTGTGATTTTGTAGAAGTCTCTACGCCATGAAAGTGTGGTCCAAGCCTAGACACAAAAGGTTGTATTTTTATATAAAAAACCCCTATACAATAAAATTAAAAAGCAAATGTCATTTTTTTTTTCTTTTTTCTTGTAAGATCTTTCTGTGAAATTTGTCTTGGCCTCTTATTAAGCTTACTGTTAGAAGATAGTAAGCAAAGCTGAGGTCTTCAAAATCGTAATAAATCAGATCGTGACCACCTCTACATTAAAGCAGCTTGAAAAGATTAGCTTGCTTATAAGAGCGTAAATGTCGTCAGAAAATAAAACACTTCATAAATGTAGCCAAATGTAAAGTGGTCAAAACATTCCGCCTGTGCAATAATTAAGAACATTATAAAAATGCACTTATTCCATATACCAAAATGTTTATTTCTGCCTTACTAATGAAGCTTAATGAACCTAATGTTTTAACGTGCAGTCTGTTAGAAAGCTTTCATTGGCTCTCCTTGGCTAATTAGTATCGACACAGCAAACAGGCCCTATCGGTATCAGACCATTAGTCTGGCTGTATATACAGTGTAAACATATCTTTATTATCTGGCCTCGTGACAAGCCATCTGCTGAAGAAACAATGGAGTGATTTAGCAGATGTTAGCATCGAACGATAAAAGCATCCATTTAGTAGAATCTTGCAGCTATAGGGCAGACTGTACAGGGTTACGTGGTGCAGAGTGGGCACACAGTTCCTATCTATAATTTGTAGTCAAAGTTGCAGCAAAATGATAAAACCATGCTATTGTGGATTTATAATTGTAGTCTCGTTTAGAAATGCAAGTAGTAATTAACTTGAAATCGGCATTATACGCCAGAATTTGCATTCCTGCTGGGTTTGAAATGCTGTTTTAATAGCAGTTTGTTTTCCCTACATGAAATTACCTAAGGGTCTTTTGTGTTGTTTCATTGTAGATGCTATTAACATTCTAACGGAGATGAAAGAGAAGGATGTTCCTATCTCAGACAGAACAGTTGCATCTTTTTACCGCATTCTTAATGCCGCTGCCATGCGGGGTGAAGTTGAAACAGTGAATCGATTACATGAGACCATTGTGAACCTGGGGCTGGCAGAAACTGCTGCCCTTCATTCCCCTCTGATTACAGTTCACCTTGAAAAGTAAGCTATGTTTGGGCTTCAGATGAAACAAGTTATGTATTTGTGTTATATGACCTGCGTGGGCTATACACAGCTGCACATACATGTTTGAAAGTGCTTCTGCACATAAAAATGAAATCACATGCATGCACATAAGGTACTGAAGTGATTTAGGAATAGCAACAAATGAATGTGTTTTAGGTAAGTATTTTCATCAGTTATTCATCACATCATGACTGTGGGAGCAACAGCTGTGTTTTATGTACACATCAGAGATGAAGTGGTTATATATTGGAGTATTCTTATAATAGTTGGCTCTAAAGTCTGTCTGACAAGGTAGCTATTCAGAGCATGATAGGTGTAGCCTCAGCTCTTGTGGCTGAGTGCCATGTGTTTTCGCATCAAAACAGCATTATTTTGCTGTGCCATCCAGTACATCTCAGGTGAGTTGAAGGGCAATTGTCGAACACTGAAATATTTTTAATTCACATAACTCAAATAATTCAGTGTTACTGCCATGTTACTGAATTTAAAATTAGAGAGAGTACTGTCTGATTTGTCTCGTGCTCTGTGGGGTTTGGTTTTGTGGTTTTTTTTTTCCATATATGCTTTTCATACCCTTTAATAGAGAGAAGGAAGTTCATACATTCATTCTGTCAGGAAGTAATTCCATGTGTCATGTTCCTTTGCATAGATTTTCATTATGAGGTGTGGGATATTTGAGTGAATGTATGTATGAAGTACATAACAATTTCTTACTAAAATTGAGCCAAGAGTCCCTTTTCACTTCCTTTACCATATGCACAATCCTATTTTTTTCTGATTTATGTAGTTGGTGGATTTTAATCTCTTGCAGCTAGAGTGATTGATCAGTTTCCTTCAGTTCAATTCACATACGAGATGTTCTTGGCTTAAATATAATGCCTATGAAATAAGTGATTTTTTTCATAGTATTATGTAGCTTAGCCTCAAAGATGCGTATTTCTACATGTTTCTGTTAACGCAGAGTTTTTTGAGTTCCTGTAAGTATTTTGGGTATGCATGGTCTGGATAATGTTTTCTTTATCCAAAATTCTTGTCAAAAAAATTAACTTGATGCGTATACATTCTCTTTTAAAAGAGTATTTTAGTGTAGTGGTCAACAATTAAGATTACAGTGTATATCTCTTCAAAGACACTGCCTTGGTTACATCACAAGACAAGGCAGATGTTTATGAAAGTAATTTAACTGCAATCATATGTAACTAATGTGTCGGAAAAATATCTGATATGCTTTGCAGTGTGCAGTGAGAGCACCTGCATTTTACATAATTGTTTTATGCATGTTGACATGCAAGTTGTACATCGTGCTACTTGGGTTCTTTTCACTTGAGAAGTAGTATATAATGTAAATAAATATGTGATCCTATGTGGATACAGAGGGACAGTAAAGAGTCTTATTTTAGTTTGATTCCACAGCCTTTTGGATTATAAATGTTTGGTAAAACTTTTAAGGATTTTTTTAGGTGTTTGATTTTTTGGGGTTTGTTTTTTTTTTTTTTTTTTTTTTTTTTAGTTTTTTGGGACTTTTTTTGACTAGATTTTTAGAGGAAAAAATAATTCCATACTGTGGAATTGTAGTTGCCACAAGTCATTGGTACTATTGTTTAGCTTACTATATTTCATATATATAAATATAACACAAAGTAAGCTCATTTCCTGTGTTTTTCTGGGGGAGACCTTATTGGTGGAGAGACTTGCTTCCTCTCCAGTGTTAGAACAGAAGGGGGAAGCTTTTTCCACATAATTTGCTTGGGAGGAATAACTAGATTTGACTTTGGTTTTGTGTGTGTGTGTGTATTTGTGTATTTGTGTGTGTCTTGGAGATGCTAAGAGTTTTGGAAGGTAGGAGTGACTGAAATAAGTGTTAGTCATTTCTTTCAGAAGTAGTGCTTACTATTTGCCATCGTAGAGCTCAAGTATCATACTGAAATGCTGTCATTTAGCTGCAGGTCATCAGCATGCCTCTCAAATAAGACCCAGGATACTTTTTAATATTTCACAGCAGTGGTTATGCTGGTGGTTTGTGTTCTTAATTTATTTCAGACTTTTTAATTGCTTGGAAAAGAATCTGCGATTTGCTTTTGAGGATTTCGGCAATTGTAGGTGTAAAATGTTTTTTATCTGCCCCTTTTTTTCTGTACTGAGTGCTGGATACTCTGAAATTCTTGTTGAGTCCTGTTGCATATTAAAAGTGACAGTTGGCAGCAGAGCATGGAAAACAAAAAAACTGTTGATGATGAACAGTATAGCCTGACAAAAGCCAACAAAATCTAATATTGTAGTAGAATGGGCATTTTGCCTTTAATTTGAGAAGTATTTAACTGAAGTAGCTAGAGAAAGAACTCAGACTACCTTTGGGTTTTTTACCCTAAGTAAATTAAAGAGCAGCCACCCCCTGCCTTTAATTGCATGATATTTATTTATGACTTTGAACAGTTTCTCAAGGTGGTGAAGTTGCATTAAAAATTGAGACAGTCCACGTGTGGAATCTTTCTCTGTCATTCAAGGTAATCAACCTGCCTTGGGCAGTATGACAGAAATCTGTTTCTGAAATCTGCAAGGATGTGAAAAGCTTGTACTCTCTTAAAACACGGCTTAGTTTTGAACCGGGTCTTCCAACTGCTAGTAATTGGAAACAGTTGTGTTACCTACACCGCATAAAAACCCTTACCATTTTGATGACGGTAGTTTTGTCTTTTGCATTCTCTACCAACTATCACAGGAAAACATGAGCCAGTTTACAAAACTGAAGAGGTTTGTGAAGCTGAACTGTTCCTGTGCTATATGATACTTTGGTAATACCTATTATGGGATGATGAATGAATACAGTAACTACTGATGATTTTTTTTTTTTGCTTTCTTCAAGAAAGCTGCACAAGTCAACTTTCATACAACACAAAATAGGAGTACGTATCTTAAAAACTTGATATGGTTCCTGTATGTTCATTAATAGAGGTTTGTTTCTTCTCTCCTTTAATAATACCACTTCAGAGAAAAGAAACAAACCAGAGCATTTTCAAATTTGAAATTTACCAGTTCTCTATTTCGGGAGTGCTCTTAAGCAAAGGAAAGAAAATTTGCAGGTAAACTGAAAACATTGTTACAAACTCTTAGGGATAAAGTATTTTGTAGTTTTAAGTCAATGAATGCAAGCAGTTAATAGCTGTGCATTAAACAGTCAAAAAGCTATGGCTCGATTGTGTCTCTTAAAAAATGCTCAGTGAATTTTAATACAGCATTGTCCAGTAAAGCATTGTGTGCTGGTTTGTGATAAATCTCATAGAAACTCATTTAGCTTCTCATGTAGTAGATACGATACATCCTGAGTGTAGTGCCTTGACAGTTTTTCTTCTGTTGTTTTCATGGAGGTTAAATTCACCTGTAATTTTGTTTGAGATGATTCTGTAGCACATACAAGTTAATTGACTTTTGAATTTACTTTTTAAAATAGGCATCTTTTAAAATTAGGTGATGGGGGGGGCTATGTCTAGTGGGAAGAATGGGGTTTTTTTCTAATTTTTGGTGGCTTTATTTCAGATATTTGTATTAAAACTCTTTACGTGTTGCAGTGAAATTAGGGATGTTTGCCTCTCTTACTCCATTATTGCAATTAGGAATTTAGCATCATCACTGCCAAAGGACAAAAGTGTCTCATTTGCCCTATGGGGACAGGACAGTGATAAGATGATTCTTCGTCAAGGATCATTGGGTCGTAATTAAGTTACATTCATGGCTATTGCTTTTTGAAGGATGATTGGTAAATGACAGGCTTCATGTGCTTGGTACGGACAGTGTTCACTAAGGTTTTTTCTCCCTCTGTCAGAAAATCCTGTTGAGTCTGATAATGTAAATGTGGCATTTTATTCTGAACAAAAGAGCAGGGAAATGAGCTATCTTGTCTAATCATTCAGTTGTTTAACACCGACTTCCAGTTTAGACTCAATTGGCTGGAAAGCACTTGACATGTGAAGTTAGTGCTGTTCCGAACGCATGTTTGAGTAAATTTTAAAGTAAGTGACAGCTAAATTGTACCTAGGGAAATTACAAAGCCTTCAACACAGTTAATTTTTTGGGGAGGATTAGTTGTAATTGCAACACCAGTCTCCTTGAAGATTCCTTAGTATAGCAAATGAACAGAAAAACATTTAGCTCTTTCAAAGGCCCGTTCTCTTTTAACAGAATAATTTTTGTAAAGCTGATTGTACCTTGCCGAATTGACTTCCCTCTGCACTAACATCTGCTTCAGATTTGTAGAGAGGGATTTGTTTTACTAGTCTATCCTCCACCCCCCCAGAGTCCTTTTTTTTCTTTTCTACCTCTCTAGTGATTTCAGGTTTGAGAGCTTTTCAATCAGTAAACCCCTTAGGTAAATTGCCACTTCACTAAAGCTTTATGCATAATGTTGCAGCACTTCATTCCAATTAAAATCAATATTTGGAGTCTTATTTTTATCAGGCGGACTCTCTGGTTGGGAAAGTTGTTTATTACAAGTAAAAGGGTTAGATTTAGTGCTGCATTCTTGAAGCAAGATGGGAGTGGCTTACTGAAATTGAAGGGGAATGTTGTATCCATGCATGTTATAGCCAGTCCTGCCACAGAGTGTGTTCTGCAAATGTTCAGGCTTCTGAGTAATTTTGTCTCTTGAAACAGCTTTGCGTGAATAAAACTGCCCATGCAAATAGTTCTGAAAATTGTGCCCAGTAGTATCTTGGACATCACAGACATCCTAAAGAGAAACCAAAGGAACCCACAAACTTACACTGTTTTCACCCTAGCACAATTTAATTGAAAAGTAATGCCAAAGTAGGACTCTGGGAATTACATGAGGGCCGAGCATAATACAGTGATGACTAAGGCTCCTTCTGTCATTCAAAATAATAGTATATCTTCTTTTCAAAATAACAAGTTTAGTGAGAGGGAAAAATACACCTAATCTTCAAGTGGAACCCATATTAGCCCTGGACAGTTAAGATTTGTGAGTAACTTAAAGCTGTAGTATCTGGCCAACTCAAAATGAAGCATGGCTCATCTGTGTTCACATTTTAAATACTATTTTGGCCAGAATGACACTGGAAATCAGATTTTGCCAACATGGCTATGAGTATATGGGCTTTATTTCCTTTTTGTCTTAGTAAGTTTGGACCAGGCTTTTATTTTAGTACTATAGTCAGTATCCTTTGGGAAGATAAAAGGGTTTTCACCATGCCCAAGTTCTTACAGAAAGACTGCTAAATAGTTTCAAACATGTGGCTGTTAGTTAGCTTAAAGTCCTCAAGTCTAAATACATTTTCTTAAAATGTGAAAAATCTTTTTTGTGCAGGTTTTGGTTTGGTTTGTTTTTTTTTTTAATTAGCCATAACAAACCATTACCATGTTACCCACACTCAAAATTTGAAGCCCACAGTAAGTTCCTGATTTTCATTTTCATTCATTTGCCAACAGGATTGTAAAAAGTGCTTACAAAAGTAGTTGCCGGTACTTACTTGGAATTAACTGCAGCTTGTGACAATTAAGAAATACTGCGAATTATTGAATAAATAATACTAACTGAAATACAAGCACAAGCTTGATGTTTTTTTCTTTGCAGTGATAGTATGAACAGTTTTTTTGTAGAGGCTGAACTTCTGTACTTTTCATTGTTTTGTAGTTGGTTATTGCCAGGTTTGTCATTTATCAGTTTTATAAACTTTGTTCTCTAGTAAGCGATGAATGACTCATTGGTTGCTTGAATGCAACTGAACAAATATATCTGATTTCAATAGATTCAAAACAAATGCCTAGTAAATTAGTGTGTAAGATACTGACCTCCTTAAACGCAGATTTACTCAGCCACCTTTGAGCAATAAGTACCAGTATTTCCATTTTTATCTCGGTTCTCTGCTGACGTTTTTCTCTGAGTATACAGTATTAATGCCTTCAGAAGTGTACATTTAGAGGCTAGGAAACTGTTAATGTTCCAGTTTGAATGGCATTCCGATTATTCATTCATTTATTGATAGCTTTAACCTAAAAACAGTCACTTTAATCCTTTAGGAATACAGCCGAGACAATACTATGGCTGTTTAAGGATCAATCTGAAAAGCTAGATTTATCACTGGAAACTTTAATTTGAGTGTATAAATGTTGTTGTGCCTCATTAGAAATTGAGTAGTTTTCTGTAAAACTGGGTTGGGTTTTTTTTTTTTTTTAGATGTTAACTGAACTTGCATCTAAAGCAGGAGAAAAATACTGATTATATAAAGCTTTATATCTGTCTATGGTAACTACCATAGTATTTCTCTTTTATGACAGTAATCTAGCCTGCAACATCTACTTGCAGTTTTGAAATTAACCTGTAATTTAGTCTTCACCCCAAATGACAAAAATTCAAATGACTCCATGGGGTGCCAGAAGATGCACTGTAAACAGGGCTCAGTAAGGGGGATAAGGTAGAAATCCATCATTGTATCTTCATTTTCAGAATGCCAGTATTACTGAACAAAATTTAATTCTTCTGTGGTTTAGCCTTTTTTCTTTCTTTTTTTTTTTTTTTTTTTTTTAAATCTTAGCCCAAATGAAGAGTGTAGTATTTTGTAATCTAGATATTTCCTTCTTTGGAAAAAGCAAAATTTGTGCTGCATAAGAAATGCAATGGGAGGACATCTGAATTTGGCTTGTTTTAGCAGTAGGATCTTAATTTGTTGAGGTTCAGTTGATCAGTAAGAAAGTTGCTTCAGGAGTGCAAAATCATTATTTCAAGTCAGTTTTATTATGGCCTTCAGCTGTTGCCGCTAAGTGATTTTATTATTATTTTTTAAAATTCTTTTTTTCCCCCCTTGCCTACTTCCAACAGCTTTTGTTCGATAAGCATTTTGTAATCTAACATACATTGTTGTGGACTGTTTGGCTACTTACTACATTTTGTGAATGTCATTTTGCTTTGTTTCGATTTCAGTTCAGACCTTCCCCTTCAAAGAATAACTTCAGATACTGTTTTATCAGTGTTCCAGTGGTTGCCTTCTGTTGGTTTTGGTTTGAATTTTTGGTTGCTTTTGGGGGGTTTTGTTTTGTTTTGTTTTTTAGATATAGTTGCAGTCCTTTATAAAAGAGTCTGCAGCAGATGATTTAGTTCTGTTAGTTGCGCAGTAGAAGTTAATTTGTATTTGTTGTTATTCTAAGTTCTGGATTTGATTGTTTTTATGGCTTTGCACTTTTGCATTTTAACTGTAGGTACTTCTGAAGGTGTTCATAGGTAGGTTAAAAATTCAGCAAAGGACTGACAGAACAAAAATGGAAATACTATGCTTCTTACTGGTACTTAACTGCTCAAAGGCTCCTGAATAAGTGCATTTAAGGAAGTCAGCGTCTTACACACTAATGTACTGGTACCGTGGATGTGTAATAGTGCTGTGGCTCTACATGACATAGGCCAGCATAAAATACATTTTGGTACCTTAATATATTGTTGAATTATTTGTAAAAAATACATGACCAAAAATCCAATATATATTGGATTCATAACTTTATATAGAATGTAAAAATGCTAGCCCTCAATTATGATGAAATGGGTATCAACAGATTATTTACAGCTAGTGCATTAAGGTGTAAAGCAAATGTGAAGGAATCTGAAGAGAGCTGTGGTTATTTGCTTAAATCGGGAGATACATACTGAAATAAAAAAGCTGTGGAAAAATTTTAGCACGCTTAAAAATTAAAAACGTTTAAACAGACATTTGGAAGTAATACAATGTGCACAATATTACTTATTAACAAAAAAATAGAACTCAAATACAATCTGAAATTTCCATAGAATTGGGGTTTTGTCACAGTAGTACATAGCAGAACTTAAAAATTTTACTTCAGAAGTGCATCTAATGATGAACAACATTCACACCTTTGTTTAGTTTGTAGTAAACAGTGGTGATGCAATTAAAAGTTTAAGCCAAGAGGTTTAAGCATAAATCTGTAGCTTGTTTTCATGCCTGTGTTTGTCAAGCATACATGGTATTTGTTTGTAGGAAAACTTTACCTTTTATTTAAAAGTAACTGTAGCATATTGATGAGGAAATACACTCTTGCATTATAGACTGCCAAATGAGTTTTCCTTGGAATTTTCAAGACTGAAGTGGGTTGAGCATGCACTGCTGCTCGTAATATTTGATTGGTTTTTTTCTTGTTTTATTTCATTCCACAAGGGATGACATGCCTGCGGCTCTGGAAGCTTTAATGAACTGTTATAAGAAGTATGGTAAAGTTCTTCAGCTTCATAACATCTACTGTAGACTCATAGAAAAAGAAGATTCTGATCTTCTGCAAAAGGGTTAGTTGCATGTACTCAAATGCTGTCTGATTATATAGAGTGTGTTCTGGAGGCTTTTTGTTCCAGGATTTGTATATCATTTCTTTCAACTGAAAGAAAAAAAATGGTGTGTGTTTATATGGGTAACTTTAAAGCACCTGATGCCTACTACATTCTTCAGATGAGACTTGATACTAAATTTAAATGCAGAGAACTAGAATGTTTGGCTAATACAGCATCGAACTTTCCAAGATGAGTGCTAATACTTGTTCTAGCTATGTATATTACTATGAAGAAACAACTCAATAGTAACTATAGTAAAACAACACATTTTCCAAATAGTTGTGCAGTTAAGAAATCTTATATCCTTGCTCTCTACAAGTAGTGAGAGAATGCCAATATATAGTCTGTTTTGTTGAATATAATTCAAAATATTTTGCAGATAAATATTCAATTGCAAAGCTACAACAAATTGTGTAATATTTTGCAGTAATTCCATATGTTTCAAAAGTCATCTCCGTATGGCTTATTCTTGGAGGTTTAAGATGCTTGGAAGACATTAGTATTAACAAAATCTGATGTATGTATTAAAATGCTTTGATGTTTTTAGTAAACTAATGAGTTTTATTCTTTGTTCAGTTTCAGATTTTGTAAGCAGAGAATATGGCGACATGATGGCTCTTTATGATCTCTTCTTCGCCTTCTTACAAACAGGAAAATACAAAGAGGCCAGGAAGGTCATTGAGGTGGGATTTTAAATGTAGTACTCTAATAGTGGAGCTATTTAGACTCTTAATTAGAAATATTTAAAGTTTTGAACCTTTAATTAGACTTGTTCTGATTCATGTTAATAGAATTCAATCCCAGTAATTAAAAAAACCCTCAACCAGCTTTATTTTGTATAATCACAGTTCAGAAGAGAATGAGTCTTGTTGTATATTGAAATTGTTTCCTCCCTTTTTCAAAATTGCTGTTATATATCAAAATGATATTTGCATATTAAATATCGGATTGTGGAACAATTAAATTAAACTGGCATTCCTGGGTGTAAAGTTGCTAATCCTCTTTCCGAAGGAATTCTTTGTTCTTAAAAGCACTGGAATTTAATTTGCTGCAGACCATGCTCAGATTTATTTGTAATGCTTGTCTACAAGTTAATCAGCCAAACAAGCGCTGTCTGCTACTGTTTGGCATTTAATTTAGCATTTCTTCTCTCTCTCTCTTTTCAGGATAGTAAGCAGCTTATAGGAAGTGGTAGGTGACAAACTTGGTCTATTTAGGATTAGTATATTTTATCTAGACTTGATTGAAATTGTGCTTACTGAAATTGATAAGTCAAAGGGGCAGCTGCAGAGTCTGCCCAGATTGTGATTATTTTGCTTCTTAACACAGTTGTATGTTTTTAAAATGCTGCATAAGTTTTCTAGTTAATGTGTAGAAGGAGACGTCTTGCAGAAAAAGTAATACTCTGTCCTCATCTTTTTTGTCATATATGTATATGTATACATATACTACTCGAACCTAATTTGGAGGGGGTTTTTTCCGTAAGACAGAGTATGCTTTTTTCCTAATTCCCCTTAGAATATTTGAAATACCAGTTATCCCTCATTGAATTATCAAATAGAATTCTTGCTTTTAAAAAATCTTAACTGAATATCTGCTTGTTTGTCTGCAGTAGAACAATACTGTCCTGCTTGGGGTGTGTGGAAATTGCTAAGCACAATGTTAAAGCATTGACATTTTTGTCTGAGGTTTTTTTGGAGCTCGGAGTCTTATAATACTAGAAGAATAGAAGAATAGAAATATTAGAAATATAGAAATGCAGGAAGAATAGGAATAGTATCTGACAGAAGATGACACTGAGGAATTCAGTTCTTTTTATAATTATTAAAGCATATAGGAGGTAAAAGGATGAAATCTGATGTTTGGAAGTAAAATTAAGTGAGTAAAACTGGTACTTGATGTGATATAGTAGCTGTTTCTTTGATACTGGCATTTAATGTCTCAAAATTGGTGGTGACAGTTCAACAGTCGAGAAGGATAGTAAGCAAATAATCAAGTTGTTTGGGCTTTGAAACTTTCCTCATTTTCTTAGTAGGTGCCAAATTATGTCTGCAAATACTCAGTATCATAAATTATTGCTACTCACAAACAGACACTTAAGTGTAAATCTGAACACCTGATATCTGGAGACCAAATTGAAGTTTTTGTTGCTTTTTATGGAATTCGTAGTAGGTTTTCTTTCTCTTAACAAAATTCCATGAAGTTTGAATTAGTTTTATATATGTTGTTGAGAAAAAAGGTTTTAAATTCTGGAATTTTTAGGAGTTTAGGAATTTAGGTAGGAATAGCATGTATGTGTTTTACCCCTGGATAAAGCAGCGCAAAATCAATTACTACACATTGTGTTATATTTTAAGTATGCATTTATTATTTAACCATGCATTAAGTATTTTCAAATACGTTTTTTTCCACAGGTTGGGGGAATCTTAAAATTGGCATTTTGCTGAATGAGAAAATAGCTTTTATTATTTTAAAGCATTAACAGATTACTCTTTAGTTTTCTGTGTGTTGGGAAGCTAAAGCCTGAATCGATATAACGTGAAAGATGGAGTACAATCTGTATGTGTATCCTCTTCTTTAGTCCAGTGGTTTTTGCAACTAAATTACTTCTGCTGTTGGTCATCTCAGATCATTATTCTATTTTTCTTTCTTGTGAAATAATATTCAGTGAAAGTGATCAGTTGGTACTGCTTTCTCTTTCTAGATAATGTTCCGTATTAGACATAGATTACCTTTCAGCACATACTTCTATCATATATTACTGAATATGGCGGTCAGTTGATTTTAGTGGTGTCATTTATTTTCAAAGTGTCTACAGGGTTAAGAGGATCTAAAAGGGTAGTAATGAAGCTGGAAAGAAAAATTTCCGGAGGAGCTAGGGAAATGAAGACCACAGAGGATACAGTCATTCAGATGGGGTTTTACTCATTGGGAGACCACTGTCCCTGCTTGCACTTGCTATTTTTAGAAATCCGAGTGTACTAGATGCTTGTATGAAACATTGTGACTATCTCTGCTTTGAAAAACTTGAAACTCAGAGTGCCCAGGAATAAGAAGATAACTTGTATCTCAACCTTTGGTAAAGTACAATTGGGTGGCAGTAGTGGGAAAGGAGGAGGGTAAGATTTGAGTGAGACTATAAAAATTAGGTCACATTTGTGTATGTACGTTAACAGGTCACAAGTGCGCTGTGCATGTATATCTATACGGCATATTGTCATGGCAAGAAAGCTGAAAGCTCTGGAGCTCATCTGCTTGTTGGAGGGACATCAAGACTAGAGAATGATAGTATAAAAGATGATGAAAGGTGAATAGAAAGGAGATGAAGCAAAGAATGCACCTGACAAATACTAGAACAAGTAAACTGAATAGTGTGCTAAGTTTGGTGGTGTAAGTCTATTGAAGTGATGCTAAGTGGAAGAGAAGCTGTGATTGAGAAGGCTGTTGGGAGGCAGGAAATGGAACTAGACTGTAAGGCTTCACAGAGTGGTTGGTAAGGTAATGGTTTTTACGATGTTGCTTGACAGCCTTGTTAAGCTTTTGAAAGTCTGTTCTTACTTGTTCTGTGGCAGTTAGCTACAGAAGAAAGCCTATCTCAAAGAGAGTACTTCCAAATGAGGTACCCTTGGCTGCTCTGTAAAGTCTGTTTTATTCTAGCTGTGCCTGGAGATTCCTAAGCCCATTAAGTTATGCTGGTAGATGGATGTGTTGGTAGATGCTCTTTTGTTTTCCACTGGGAGCATGTTCTGTCACTGGATACTGTAGTACATCAAAGCATGATTTGTTCTTCAGTTCTTAATTACACATCAACTGATAAGTTAGCTTTTGTCTTGAGTCCTTCAAAGGTGATCATGTCAAAACCAAGTTGGCACACCTTTGTCCTTGCTCCTTAAGGTAACTTAAGGTTACATACTAGCTTGCTTTTCCTTGGAATGTTACACCACCTTTGAGGAATGTACTTCTTCCTTCACCTGTTACTCTTCTCGTTGCATGATGCATGGAGGTTTAAAGATTTCACTGCCTAAAGTAGTTAGAATATAGTTGTTGTCTGTCATTCTGGCCCAGTTTTAATTATTTGGTGATCTCAATTTTGCACCGAGATCTCATACTTGTAGCTGTTTCACCTGCATGATGGTTGAGTATTCTGAGACTCGCCCTATTTCATTTATTATTCATGCCAAATGCAATTATGAAAATACTCTCTTAATCTGTGTATAATTAAGTCCATGTCCATGTCCACGCTTGGCTCTTTCTCTTAGAGTTACAAGACTTATGATTAAGTACTGTAGTAGTCCTGCAGCAGAGTTTCAAGCAAGCCCTTCTATAAATCTGCTTCATGAAAGTCTAAACCATATTTTCATGGTAGAAGTGAACACTTTGCACCTGTGGCTAAAGTGTGCAAGGTTTTAAACTGGTGTCAAATCCATTTCTGCATTGATAAAATTGATAAAAACAAGCACCACTTTAAAAAAAGGTATCAGGTCACTGGCATTTTTAATTGGGAGCATACGGTCTCCTGTGATAGGAACTAAGAGCTGGTAGAAATGTTCAGCTGTCTTTTGCTTGACAGTTCTTGAAATCTTTCTAGATCAAATCACATTAGCCATTAGAATTATTTTTTCAATGAAGGAGTAAAGCTCTTGATCTTGCTCTGTAGTTTTACTAGAAATGAAGGCTAAGAGAAGATTTCTGTGTTTGGGATGTAGGGGAAGATCTCAGAACTGAATAGCAAATTTTTTTGGTAGAAAATCAGCCTGTACGAGTTTGCTACCACTAGAGGAACCTCCCTTGGTAAAATGGCAATGCGTAGTGCATGGCTTAAGAATTATTTTAACTGGATTTTAAGTGTGATACTTTCCTCTCTTTCTGCTACTTTCTGCTCTCGTAGAAAATGTGTCATTTATATTTAATAGTTAAATATATCATGCCATATCTCAAGACATTTATGTTAAGAAATAAGGGACAGATGGCTGTGAAGTGTTTTAATGAAATGTGTTCCAATGTGAATAAACGCAACAAAAGGTATTTGCTGGTGAAATTCAAGACTTGACAAAAGAACTGTTTTGGGTGAGTTTAGTGTACAGGAATATATCTATCAACAGATGTCAAGTTAATTCAGGAGGTTAATAGATTTAAGCAAAGAATTGTGACATCCAGTGTCAGCAGACCTCAAGATACCAATTGCCATTGGATTTAATCTACCATAAAAACAACGAGAATACTTCTGTTTGCTATTGAGAGATTACAATCTTATTTCTTCCAGATTGCTATTTTTTTAAAGAGTCTACATCATAAAATTGAGTCTTCCTGGTTTTATACTGGAGATAAACTAGGGGGAGAAGATGTTTTCTTGGTGTGCGACAGCAGGATTTAGTTTGTGGAGGGTTTAGGTGTAATTTCATGGTGGGTATATCTGGTGTTTGAATTTACCTAGAAAGACTTATTTTTGGCCCTGTTGAGAAAAGGGTTGAGATGATTGGAACAAAATCTAAACTTTTGTGAATGCTGAATGCAAATTGCATTAAATAACAGTGGTCTGAGATTGAGGAGTAGTTTGTAGGGGGTGTAGTAGCTTTTACAACAGTGTCTCTGTACAACTGAGGGAGGGGAAAGGCTGAAGAGCTTTCAGGCATGCAAGCCATGGAACTACAAGAAAAGATTTTAGGGTTTTTTTTTCTAACTATTGTGTCCTGTTCGTCTTAATAAAAGCATTACTTCTTATGAAACTGGACTCTGATACAGCTATTAGCGAAGTTGGATTTTGTGTTCATGCCTGTGTACATATGTGCGTGTGAGTTAATTAAAAAAAGGGTGCTTACTCCTTCAATGCATGTTATTTAAAAGTTCTTAAGTACGGCTTTCTTAAAAGAAATCAAAGGAATATGTTTCAAATAAGTAAATTTGGTAAAAGAGATGACTACTGAACAAATTCCTTCCAGAAAGAGAGAGGGTAATGTTTGAAATGTGGGGTCATGGCAAGAGCTGTGCATCCTTTCTTAGCTCCAGGGACTTTGTGTTAGAGGGAAGATGCTACTGAGTTTTATAATAGTTTCTTTATTCATCACACAACATAAAACCACATTACAATGCAGAGAGCAAATTTTTGCTCTGTTTTGAGTTTAGAACATTCTTGAGGATTTTGTTTTGAGCAGGGTTTTTGCATATTTTTGCTGTCACTTTTTTCTTCCGACATGATGATTGTTGTGAATTTTTCTTATTGTCTCATGATTTATTTATTTATTTTTTTAATAATACTATTTGACTGTGTTACTTACCTTGGAAATCTTATTGGTAAATGTAGAATATTCCAATAGTGTTTAAACATACACCAGTCTCAGTTGTCCTGATTAATGCTAATGTTGTAAAGCTTTCCCCTATTTTTATGTAGGCATTTTTGGAAAATAAGTAAGTTGCCTTTTATTTTTCTCAATGTCTGCTTAACATAAAGCAGCATTTATACCTGTTTCAAGTGAACTATGTAACTATTAGAAGCTTTGAGGCAGATACATACTTCAGAAAAAAAGCCCCAAACAACAGACCAACAGTAAAAACTCTCCCAGTGGAGACTGCAAGCTCTCTTTATTTTCTTATTATGAAATACTGCTGCTTTTTATGTAAAAATTAACCTAATTACAAGTAGGCTAGTTGCTACCTTGGGTGATTGTAGGATAGGGAGAAAGGAGAGCATGAGTTTGAATTGTAATTGCTCCCAACAGAAGGGTTAGGGAGGATAAATATGTAGATGTGTGTCCCTTTATATTTCATGGAATATCTGGTGGTGCAAATAAAATATCAAATATACTATAATTGAGTAGGTTTTGAAGGCATTATTTGCAGTGAAGCAACTAATAATTTTCAAAACTCTGGTGCTGCATAAGAACACTTGCCCTTGTTATCAAACATGAAAAGTAGTCGTATTGAAGATACAGATTTTATTGTATTCAAGTTTTAATTTGTCACTTGCCTAAAACGTTGTGCAAGCGTCTGGAGGTTTCAGATGAGCTTCTCATTAAAGAAATCAGTTTTATGGGAGTTCGGGGTGTGTTTAGTCACATTTATTTCTGGGCAAAATAGCTTACAAAGAACAAAAGCAATTACTCTTTTAGAGAAATCCCATCTTCGTTATAAGCAGTTTGCAAGGTTTTGTTTCTTCTGTTTAGAAAGGCTAAAGTTAATGAATGGGAATTTCTTTCCATGCCGTCACCAAAGAAGCAGTTTTTTAAATTCCTAAGCGCTAAACTGTTTCCAAGGCAGAAAATAAACTTGTAGAAAAACCTTACCTCTCAGCCATGTACTGCTGTAACTCTAGTGTCATCCTGGTAGTACAATGACTTAAAGAAAAGCTGAGCTGGAAAGAATCAAAGGGTGGTTTGGGTTGGAAGGGACCTTAAAGACCATCTAGTTCCAACCCCTCTGCCATGGGCTGGGACACCTTCCAGTAGACCAGGTTGCTCAGATAGATGATGTGATTGCACCAGAAAATAGGCTTTTTGATGCACAGATCAATTTTAGGTTACTTAGTCTTTAAAGCTGCATCTTTTACAAACTTCTGGACTATTGTATAGAAGTTGATACATTCAGAGCCAGTAATCAAAATGGTCCTTCTGTATTTTCTATATATCCCACTGTGGTGCTTCACTTAGATTATGCTATGAAGATTACAGTGTAAGAAATAGAGCAAAGTGGTATACTTGTTTCATATATAGCAAAACAAATGTAAGATTATTTAAAAAATGTTAAAGTATATGTTTTAGTCAGTATTTGATTTTTTTAAATTATTACATTGCCATTTGAAGGTGGAGTATTTAATAAGAGGTAAAAGTATAACAAGTGTAAGATAATTTTAACCATCTCATCTATCAACTATATTTAGATAACTACATATGGTACAGAAACTTTATATCTGCATATTTTCTTCTAATTTTTGATGAAGTATTTAGTATACCTGCTGTTTAGTAGAAGTGAGGACTTCTACCAAGAGTTTTAACATAGGGGAAGATTAAAACATAGCATACAGTGTTTATTCTGTAAAAAAACTTCGTTCAAGTAAGCTGCCAGGCAGAAATATTCCAGGCTTCATTGAAGCTGCATAGAATTTGTGAGAATTTCATAGACATTTTTGTGGAATCAGGGAAAAGTCTGTCTTTAAATTAAGAACTTCCCATCAAATGTTCTGTTTTCTCTGATGCTTATGTTAGAGTGCGCTGTTAGAAATGACATACATCAGTTCTTATAGCTGTCTGTTCAAGGCTGTCTGTTTGGAGAAGTAATGCATTTTCTTGCAAGACATTGCTTTGGCATCTAAATCTTAGTAACTGGTTCTGGTACTGGTAACATAAGTCTGTTATGGCTGTTGATGTAACTCATCATGAAACATTCTTCTTCCTTCAGCAGCATTAGCTGTCTCTTATTATTACTGGCTTTTTCAGCAGCAGAGAGAGGAATGGATGGTTCTACCCCTCCAAAAAAATACCATCAGACGGTGCAGCATGGATGGTGTTGATAAAATTGAACTTTTTATTTTGAATGTGTTTGGATTGATGACTCTAAGTGGAACTGTTTCCCTAAATAAAGAGTGAACTTTAGGAAGAAAATGTGAGGATTTAGAAGAAAACATGAAACACTTAAGGAGGCCAGAGTCAAACTGGACTGGTTAGAATTGGTGTCACTGTGAAAGGCTAGAATTAGCTGTCTAGGATAACCAAGCGGTGCACAGTAGTAGTTTGTCAAAGTGCAGTGTTGGAAGGTTAAAACAAAAGTCATCCATCTCATGTTATGTATATGCCAAATGAAAAGCCAGCCACTTCTGCTGGCTTCGAAATGATTGTGCCTTGTAAGCCAGCTATAGCAAAAGGGGTATACTGGAAACTCTTAGTTTTCTGGAAGTCCTCTTTTTTAACAATACCACAGGGTTTCTGGTCTGTTGGGTTTTGTGGTTTTTTTCTGCAAGTTTTTTGTTTAAAGAGAAAATGGTTGCTTTAGGCAAGTAGAGAGAAATAAATATTTTCCATATGTCTTCTGTAAAGCTTTTTTTGCAAGTAAAAAAATAGTGCTGGTCTGTTAGCTTAACAGTTACAGAACACTAAACCAAACTTGAATATTTCCATAATTATCTAAAAATCTGGGAAAACATCAAATAGATTCTTCTCTGATAGGTCACTGTTTTCCCAAGCAATCTGTTTTCTCTCAGCTGTAATAGGTAGAAATTAGCTCAAACAAAAATGTTAGTACAGAAATCACCTGTCTGAAGTGGCTGGTTCTAGGAAGGAGGCAAACAAATCAAATGTATTCAGTATGTTAGGATTGTTGCATTCATGTGATTTTTGAGTACAGCTTGGCGAGAGTCGTTCTATAGATGCAGCATATTTTTCCCCTTTCTGGTTAGTTTTCCTTTCTGTGTGTGAAAGTATAGAATCAGTGAGTTACTGTAGGGTCGTAAGTTGAGCCTCAGGAAGGTAGTGACAAATGCGATCAAAAGTATGGAATGGTTTCTGTAGGAGACATAGCTAAGTAGATGAGTCCTGCTTATTCTGGAAAAGAAATAGTGAAATAGGGAATTATTATATACCACAGGGAATTATACCACTCATGAAATTAATGTGAAATAGGATAAAGAAAAATTAATTGTGCATTGCCTTCTAATACAAGCAGAAACTAATAGAAGCTAGGCTGAAAACAAACAAAAAGTGATAGTGGTTGTTTCCTGCATAAGTTAGTTGATGCAACCTTTTGCCAAAGGATCTTAGGAACGGTAAATCTTACGGGACTCCAGGGGCAACCAGCAAAGTTCACAGAAGAGAAATCACTTTCTATAAGCAGTGTGATGCCCTGACCCTCTAGTTTGACAGTGAAAGAGCACTATAGGGGAAGTATTGCTGGGTTTTCTGTCATTCTATATTCTCCTATAGGCACGGTTAGGGAGAGAATGAAGAAGCTGGGTGAACCTTTGGTTTGGTATAGCACAACTGTGTTGCATTCCATGAGAATATAAAAGCTAGAAAACCTCCATGTTTAGTTTATATGATGTACGCATTGCTTGAGACTCTAAATAGCTCTTTGATTCTTTGAAGAAGTGAATAGCTTAAAAAAAACCCCAACCCAAACCCACTAAGAATAATAGGGGTTTAATTTTTTTTTTTCTCCTCCATTGAAACAATCAAGAGCAAAATCGCAAATAGGGATTTGGATGAGTAATGAGAGTAACAGAGTTTTACTTAATTTTTTTATAACTTGATTTTTCTTTTATTCTGTATTTTACTCTGCTGCATTGTAGAAAGTCTGCTCCCTGCTAAATGCAATGTTTAAAATGCCCTAAGATGGTAAGGGATAAACTACAAATATGGACTATCAGGCAAGCCCTGGAGATTTAGTTAATCTGACCTAGATGTTCTTTTGATGATTGAGACCTGCAGTATGTGAAAACACTTCTCAATTTCAAAATGAAAAACAAGGATATGTGTTGTATAACTCAGCTGTCCTTGTAGTGACAGCCACATCAATCATTTCTGAACAGGAAAGGATTTACTATAAAAAGTTTGTAGCTTTGAGTTCATTGGCATTCGGATCAGCAATGATATTGGAAGTTGTAAGAGAATTCAGCATTTGAATTTTACCATGTCCTAAAGAGGATTAGCTACAAATGCAGGCAACATACTATTTTCTTTTTCATTTCCAAGAGCCTGTTGTATAAGATGTTAATTCTTGACTTAGTTTTCAGCATATTTTATGTGAAACTGCTTAGTAGCTCTTAAAGAAACGCTGAGCAGTATCTATAATCATAAATGTGGGGAAAAAAAAGGAAAAAAAGCAAGTACCTGGAAAGCAGAACTGTTTATATATACCACTTCTGCATACCTGAGAAAGCCACTATTTTTCTGTAACCTCCTGGTATGAGACTATTTTTATAGTGCAGTTAAATACACAGAGAAGATGCCTCATCTTGAAAAAGTGTGGGGTTAATGTCCTATTTTTTTGAAAACCTTAACAATGTTTGAATAAAATGGCTTGGTTGATTGGTAGGATTATATGGTCGAATGTGTTTACTCTGCAGAACACTGTTTCCTATCTATTTAGCAGATTCTAATGGTTTCGACTGAAATTTTGCATGGTGGTTTCTGGTACATGCTGAATTATTTCAAAAAGAAGTATTAGAATATTGCACTTAGGAATATGGGAAAAGAAAATTGTCTGTGTTAAAAAGACAGAAGGTAAATTGACTTTTTCAGTGGTAATTGTTTTCACTGTTTTGGAACTGATACTCAATATTTCTCACAGCTTCTTGTTCCAACTGCCTCTTTTATGCTAAGTAGTGTTCAAATTTCAGAAGTTGCACTTCATGTTTAAACAGTAGAGATTTCTTAAAATATTAACAGCTAAAAGCCTTCATGAGTCAAAACACACGTTTCCCTGTGGGGATGAACAGACATTTCCTTGGAATCACATTGTGCTGTATTAATGTGAATCTGGACGCCTGAAATGAAAGCAGAATACTCTCTGTAAATGATCCTTGTGCTAAAACAAGAGGATATAAAGTAAATCTAAGTATTTTGTGAGAGGGAAGGATAAGAGGTGAAAATGATGGATGCTTTGCACACAGTTTCTTTATATCATATGTTTAGATATGCTAGGCATAAGTACTGGCATGTCTGTAACATGTTTCTTTAAGAACTGTGAATTTTCCTGTGTTTAAGAATTTATTTAAGTGGAAGAACTAATATTTTGATTATGGTCAGTTGTACTGAGATGGCACAATGTGGTAGTCTGTACCAGGAAGAGCTTCCAATGATTGAAACCTTTTTGAGATTGTATTCTGTTGCTGTAGTCTGCTCAAAATGAGAGGAATGAATAAGCAAAGGCTCATCAGACCTGAGAAAATTAGTAACAGAAAGAACTAGGGCATATTGACTGTTATACACCAATTCCTCTGTGTACAAAATATTAATAAGCCTTTGCTCTGGTTTGTTGGTTTTTTTTTTGCATAGGATAGGAATTGCTTTACAGTAGTATACGTGGCACCTGCATGGCAGCACATTGCAGTTGTAACAGTTACTGCTCTATAAATTGCTTTTCTTAATGAGCGGTAGCAAGAGAAGTCAGTATCTAAACCCACAATTGGTATTAGGTGTTACTAGTTGTAAGAAAATGGCTAATGTTTGCAGAGGAGTACCAGTTGGTGCTGATGTGGCTGAGAGGCATGGTTTTCTAGTTGCTAAGAATTGCGATGGTGTTGAATACAAACATTTCATTGTGAAGATAGTTTGGAAGCATTTTGTGTAATTCTCTGTCACAAATAATACAAAAGATTACTGTGGGTAATAGGAATAATACTCTGTTACTGCGGTAGTAGAAGTTATTTAACATTTCAGCTCATCTGAAGCGTATTTTAAATCAACTCTTGGCAGTGTTCAACAAAAAAGGAAAATGTCTTCAATAAACTGACTGCAGTTTTTAAGTCTCTTGTAAATGTAGCCTAACTTAATTATTTGTGAGCTTGTAGTCTCCTTCAGCTTTCAAAAAAACCCCAACAAAACAACCCCTAAACTATGAAGACATATTCTTTTCCTGAGAGCATTCTATGTGAAGTAATGTGTTTCTTCTTCTGGAAATATTTTACAGACTCCTGGCTTGAGAGCACACTCTGGAAGACTGCAGTGGTTTGCAAAGAAATGTATATCAAATAATCAGGTATGTGGCTTGTATGATGTCTTCTATGTAACTGTCATTATAGTCCAAGAAAAACTGTTTGGAAGTATTTCATTGCTTGATATTTACATGTGTGAAAGGACATCTGACAGGCTGATGAGGTGAACTTGATGCTGTGTGTAAATGCTGATGTATACTTAAACAGAAATATTATTTTAGCTGAATGCACACAGCATGCAAGCGCATGTACATAGAAAAATAATTTGGCTGAGATATAACTATGTTCTTCTCTTTTTAAAGATGGAGGCGTTGGAAGAGTTAGTAGAATTAACTCAAAATCTGTTTGAATGTGATAGAAATGAGATGTACTGCTTCTTGCTTCAACTATGTGGTAAGTGAGCTTGTGATCTGTTTTGGTTTGTGTTTGGAGATAGGAAATAACCCTGAATTGGGGAGGAGTTTTATCTTGATACGCAATTAGCCTGGATACCATTTCTGAGGCATGTTGTGAGGGAGAGCGTACAGGGGACTTTTGACACTTACCTAGAACTTGCATAGTCCAAGTCTTCCAATCCATTCTATTGCCTTGTGTCCTAATTTGAAAGTTTACTCTGTCTTGGTTTTAATACGCTTAAAGAAGTAAAGCTGCGTATTTGTTACATCTTCATAACTGATAAAGACCTGGAGTCTTCTGTAATTTGATCAGGTTTGGAATTATTTTTTTGTTGTTAAGTCTACCAGTTCTTCACCAACTGCAATTTAACTTTTGCTTCATTTATAGAAACATAACAGTTTTTAAAATTGGAAGGTCGTTTCTATGCTAGAGACTTAGTGTGTGATATACCTATAGCGTTTTCAGTTTCCTCTTTTTATGTATTTTTCAGTCTGTGCTGGGTTTGTTACTCAGTCAACTGAAACTAAAAAATTCTGGAAGCTTCAGTAATTTTGAAGTCTTGAAAACATGTATGTGTGTGTGTGTGCCTGTATGTATTAATGAGCCACTACAGCAATTTGATATATTTAGTATGGTGAGTAATTGCACTTGAGCTTGAAGTAATTTTGGGCTGTTCCCCATGTGTATTTTTGGTTGGCTAGAACTAGCAGTGTTTTCATATGGTAGTAAAAGAGACTTCTTCCCATTCCACTTCCCCTAAGCAGAAGAGATGAGTACTTCCACAAAACAAATGGCAAGAGACCTTTTGAGAGCTTTGTTACTTTCCATTTCCTGAACAGTCTTAGCTTCAAAATCCAACTATAGCATTACCCAATTCTGGCTTTGCACATACTGGTTCACCATCAAAAGTCAAGTAGGCCTGAAAAGCAATGTTGGCTGAACAGGGAGGGAGCCTTCCTTTTTCCCTACTCATCGTGTTCACCTCTGGCAGTGACTAAGTCTGACAGTGTGCCTCCTAGGAAGAGAATCTAAGAAGATACAGTTTATCAACTTCTGTCATGCAAAATCTTCAATCGTCTTTCAAAAGACAAAACCAATTCCATCTATTCAAAGAAGTGGAAAACATTTGTGAGTTTCTGTCACCATAAAACACAAAATCCATGCACATTCCTGTTTTCAACCATTATAGGTTATCTGTTGAAGCTGCTCTCTGCACAACCATAGTAGAAAGTAGCCGTAACTTCGTATCTGTTTTAGGCATATAAAAAAAAATACGATCTTGTCCAAGCTGTAATCAGAAATGTAGAAAACAATGCATTTGGTTTTTTAGTATCACAGAATTTATGCTAGAGAGAACCTCAGGAGTTGTAAGCCTAGGCCTAGCCCTTTCCCAGAACTAGGAAGACTTCAGTTAGATCACATCATGTCCTCGTCTAGTAAAGCTTTGAGTGCCTCCAAAATCAAACAGCCTCCCTGGGCAACCTGTTCCAGGGTTTGATCATCCTCAGATACACTGTTTCTGCAACTTTTTACCATGACCTTTTATACTTTACTGTGCACTTCCAAGGAGAGATTGACTCGCTCTTCTCTGTAACTTTCAGGTAACTAAAGACAGCAAATAGTCTGCCCTGTTAGCCTGCTTTTCTCCAGGCTGCCCAAAACTCATCTTCTTTGACCTCCTCTTGTTCTTCATCTGCTCCAGCCCGATGTCTGTCTTGATGATGAAATTTGCTCCAGTTCTAGCATGTCTTCTATAATTGTGGACCCCAGAACTGGACACTGTCCTCTACATGCGGCCTCATGAGGCCACAGAGACACAGGCATAGGCACATGGAAAAGCGTTAAGAAAATCTGTCCTACTTTTCTAACTGCCATAATAATCTGCCATAATTAAAATGTTATCTGCAGTATTTAGTCCTTAAAACCAATCATTTTATTTTACTCAGAGTAGTCACCAAGTTTGCTGCCTCTTCCAAAAAGCTGAAGCAATACCAGAACTTTGTTGCAAGTGGGCATGGATCTTGAACCAGCCTAATTACACATCCACGTGTTTTTTTAAACCCATGCTGTGCTTTGGGAAGAAGAGAACATTGGACTGTAATGTTTCACTATTGCATGGCAATATTGTTTGCAAAGCAACATGTGCTGCTTTGAAACTCCACCTTTATGACAATTCCAGAGAACAACATCCAAGTGCGTCATGCTGCTTCCAAGGTGGCTGCTCCAGCTTTTTCTTGTGTTTTGGCTTAGTCCAGTGGAGCCTGAGCTACTGAAAAGCTGAAGTTCCCTAGCTGAACAGTTGGGAGAGTAGCTGAAGAGCTGCTGGTTTAGGCTGAGATATTGCCCAGTAAACAATTCGTTACACCATCTGCCTTCTGGCTCTGCCTTCTTGCCTTGCATCTCTTCATTTCTGGGATTCTGAATTAAAATATGGAATGGACAGATCACAGCAGATGTTGGGGTTAGGTAGCTGTGAATAGGATCTACAATCAGAAGCCAGTGCTGTTCTGGTAACTTATGATAGGAGACACAATAAAGAGCCCAATGTATGTAGTGAAGTAGTAATTAACTTTTTTCAGTCAGAAAGTCCAGCTTTGTATTTATTTGCAGTTATGTACAGTGATGCATGTATAAATAGCTATTCTTGTTGAAAACAGTGAATTATTCTTTGAATTTGGCAGCAATTATTTTTTTCTCTTTCTGAAAACTTAACCTTTTACAGTCTTCAGATACAGGCGGTTTTGTTTGGTTTTCAGGGTTTTCCCTTTTAGCAAAATGAGAGCCTGAAGGCCTAAACTTCTGGGACATAGACGCTTTATCTCAGTAGCTACATAACCAGAGGATTTAATTTCAAGAATTTCAGAATAGAACTGAGAAAATGGTACCTTAGAGGGTTAATGTTTCGTAATAACTTAGAATTTTCTGTAGTTGTTTTTATAGTTAACAATGAAGAATATTAGAATTGATGAGCCAGGAGGTGCACTTCTGCAGTGTTTGTGAGCTGATTTCTCATTAATTTGAAAATTCCTACAGTCTTTTTGTTGTTTGCATCTTTTAGTGTCCTCTGTGTTTTAAAAGTAGTTCAGAACTTCTTGGGTTGATGATCTTAAAAAGCAGAAGTATATGATTAATTGATGAATTACTTTCCAAAGATACCTTTTTTTGAAACTCTACTCTAAATGTGCTTTTGTCTGAACATTTGAACCTGTTTTCAGATAAGAACAGTGACTGGAAAAAGGCTGAAGCTGTTTGGACTAAAATTCAGGAAGAAAATCTTGTTCCTCGTGCAAAAACGCTAACCTTACTGGCTCAAATACTTGAAAAAAATGGTCAGGTTGTTCCATTTGAGGTACCTAAGGTAAGGAGTTTAACTTTCTTAGCTAACAACACTTTTTAGTATATTTCTTTCCATTGAAAAATGTTAACATACAGCATTACAGTAACTTAAATAAGTTTGTTTGTTTTAAAGGTTGAACATAAAGATACTGGAAGTTTAGCTATATCTGGTGGAGAAGAAAGGAAAATAAGGATGCTTTGCAGGAAAAACGATGCAAAAGGTAAACTGAAAACCACTTTCACCCTCTGCCCCACCTTGGCATTAATTTTAAGATTTCAATTAACTCCAGAGCAACTTGCCCACAGATGCTTGCTGCTTTTTTTTGTTGGTTTGCTAGTATGTTAAGGAAGTTACATGATAACGTTACCTGCCAATATTATGTTTCAGCACCTGTCATGAGAAGGATATGCTGAATATTTAAAATGTCATTAGAAATGCTGACTTCTGAATGCACGTTTGAAAGCCAGTGTATGGAGAAGTTGCCAATTTTAAAATTAGTGAAGTACTGCTGGTCTGTAGTTCACTTTATACTGTTGTGTTAACACCATATTCTAGGTTTTCAAATGGGTCCATTAAACAGCAGAAACTAAATTTGTGTACAAGAAAATATCATTTCTGTGGTTCCCAGAAAATGTAGCTTTTTGGTCAAAAGTTTTATGGTGTGAGACATGAGAAGTGTAGTGAGATGAAAGACTGATACCAAGTGAAATAGCTGGGACATGTTTATGAGAGGCAATTACCTATTAGAAGAAGTTTTTCAGAGATTTTGTATTCGCCTCTGCTGTTGAAGTCTCAATAGTAAGATCAGATATGTTTCCAAAGTATACATCGGGTACCTTACTGAGGTGTAGATTTGACAAAGAAATTAAATAGACAAGATTAAATGAGATAGGACTACGTTGTGGAGATAGCCATTGCTCTCCTCCTAGCTGGCTTTTATCTGTTAGTCTATTTTCTGTCCGCTGATGTTGCAAGGCTGTTTATTTAAAGGGAGGATTCAGTGCGGTGCATAGTGTCTTTAGCTTCTTTACAACTAAGATTAAAGTTGTCTGTGTTTATCTGTAGGATTTGCAAACTTTTCCTCCTGTTGTGCCTTCCCCAAAGAAATAAAGGCTATAAAAAAAAAAAGATCAAAATGTGACCCACAGCTTTGTAGTTTCAAACCTCTGTGCCTGTGGGTACCACCTCACAAATCAAATGGCCTTATTGAGAGATCACATCAATTTTGCTATGAAAAATTAACAGCTTTTCTGTGCAAACTTCCCTGCCTCAGATAAAAACGGAATTAACTTATGCATGGGTATTTGCCTTTGTATATAGAAAGGAGGAAGGTAATTCGTTGCAGTTCCTTTAGCTTAGTCTGTCTTTAAATCATTGGAAATCCATTCCTATTCATCTCATCCCAAAGCAGGGTCACAGAGTCATAACTAGAGTACTGGACCTCTCAAAGTGGGGAGGAAATTAGTCCATTTCTAGCATTTGCCAAGATGCAGAGTATTTGAATGTTCTAGAAATCCTTATTTTCTTCACCTATACTATGTCATATAAGCAGATATCTCACTTGGAAGCAGATAAGAAATAGAATTATATAGGTTTAAACAATTAATTTTGCTGAATGAGAAAGATTTATAAATACAAGATACCAAGGTTGTTTCTTCCCTGAGTGTTATCATGGTATTTTACAGGTTGGACATGCTGATTTTTAAGCTTGTGAGTTTTTAAAATAAGAATCTGTCAGCTATTCACACACTTCTGTTCGTGAAATGACGCTATAGAGTTTATTCAGTTGCAGAACCACTGATTAGTGTTCTGGAGTCTGAATAGTCTGTATATAGGGTGTGCAGTCTCATGTTATGTATATGAATTTAAGAATCGTGTATTATGGCAGACATAATGTTTTCAAGAATTTTCTTCATGCTGATAAATTTGGGGACTCAAAATGAGAAACACAGAAATATTTTCACTGAAAACATTTCAAAGTTAATGGAGTGCATTGTATAACATTCCTGGGAAAGTGTCCTGTGCCTTTGATATCATAAATGATCAAGTAGACAGGAGGAGGAAACTAAATAGCCTTGGATCTTGCAGGGAGACTAATTTTAAAACAAAACTATGAAATGTGACTGCTAACTCTGATAACATTTGATACTGAATTTATCAGTAAATTATTCTTGCATATTCTTTCACTTAAGGATGCAGTATTTGAGAGGAGGTGGTCTAGAGCTACTGGGAATTAGTGGGGAAAAAAAAGATAAATGTTGGGAAACAGTTCTTTTGGAAAAAAAAAGGCATAAAAACTAAGTTGTCGCTTTTATATAACAGCATAGTGTAATTTTGATGTGAATGTAATAAGGCAGAATATGACTTTTTATCAGCATCAGCTTTTTGATAGGAAAAATATTAATCTGGTTATGTAACTAATTTCACAAATTTATCAATTCTGACATGGAGGTGTTTTGAAAACCTGTTCCCTGAAGTGCTTGATTTATGCTATGTCATATTTTCATTTTTATCATGATTCCTCAGTGTGAGAACTTGATTCTGGGGGATCATGTTACACACATCCCAAACAATTGCAATTGCTGAAACAAATTTGACTGTCTTGAGAACTGAGACTTTCTTGGCAAGTTGTCACTTCTCTAACAAATCTTTGTACTTGAAATAGCTACTAAACGCAGTATGATTTTGAAACCAAGAACTTTCTCTTTTGGATGCTAATATACTTTGATAATTTTAGATGCCATTTGAAGAAGCTTTAAGCTGATAATACCTGATCAGGCATGTGTCTTAATTCAAGACTCATTTAGGTGTACTTCAACCAGGCTGCTAGTTGCACTGACGATCTTGAAGGTCCCTTCCAACCCAAACCATTCTATGATTCTGTACTCTTTGGTTGAAGAAGTTTAACATTCAAACCAAAGGGAACACCAGCAGTTTTGATTTGGGGAATGCCAGCTCAAAATTCCCCAGCACACTGTAGTAAATGCTATTAGCATGACTCTTCTTGTGACAGTAGGATTCAAATGAGGTGTCTTCATCTTTACTTTTGAAGTATAAAAAACCTAAAATGCCTAGCACTGTTATTGTAGCAATAGTACAAGTATTTCTGTAAAGTTTTAAGGGTTATTGTGGCTATGATTTGCATTAGCAAAGGGGTTTTTTATTAAGTTTCGTTAAATGAAACATGCAAATGCAGGTTAGATATAAAAGATCATTTGTGGGTTTAACAGAGCTTTCTAGCATACATTACAGCCTGGATGGCAGTTCTACGTGTTTATAGCCGCATAATCTTGTTTCAGAAAAATAAATGACTGAAAAGTGTGCTTATCATTTTTTTTTCCCCCTTTTTGGTAACATCTTTTCATACACTGACAGTTATTGTGAATGCGTGAAATAAAACTGTTAATCAGTCAAACAAATGCAGCGTAGTTTACTTGTTAAATATCTGTATATTTGTAAATTGTATGTTTTGTATAAATCTTGTCGTAGCCAAATAATTTGATCTCCCCATATTGGAATCACCTCCTATATTATTTGTTAAATGCTGTTATGATCATGCACCAGACACTGTAACTATATACCCCAGAATTAGGTGTTGCTTTAAAAATCCTGAGTCTTCCCCTTCTAAACATCTGTGTTGGTATTTCAGCAGCAGACACATATAGAAAAAGAGCAGTAGCAAACTTTGTGGAGATATGTGTCCATTGTTGTATGTATGTTGTATGTAAGCAGTTTTGAACAAGCTGTGACAAATAGCTTTGGGCTCTAAGATGTAAGGAGAGGATAAATAGATTTAAGATGGACCTTTTCCATGAACAGGTGATTTCTGTCTATGATCAAGATCATTGCAATAAGACATTTAATTTTGCCTTTTTTTTTCCCTTTCTAGAGGCCTACAGTATTTTCTTGAAAATGCGAGGGAAGAATGAGCTTCATGATGATTCTTACTTTACCCTCATAAAAGCATTGTTAGCACAGGATTGTCTTGAAGAAGCCATCAAAGTGAAACAAATGTAAGGGTTTTCTGTGTTTGGGGTATTTGTTGTTGAGTCCCCCAGCAATTAAGTAGGGTGAGGCATGTTTTAAAATGATTTCTGGATCATTTTAAGGTAAGTCCTTAACTTTCAATGGGAAAACAGGTCATGACTGATAATTAGGAGCTATAGTAAGAAATACACCAGTGTTTCATAGAGAGATATTCTGTGTATTCAAAAGGTATTAGAGTGACAGTATGTACGGCTAATAACTTATTTCAGCTAACAGTATCAGCAAATGTACTTGGCATCAGAACTGAAAATCTACCCTCCTGGCAGTCTGCCTTTTCCTCTTTCAAGCCATATCCAAACAGACAACGTTCCTTTACTTAAGTGCCTGTGAGCCTTTGCCTCCATCCCCATCCCTCTGCTGTGCTACCCTACCCACACTCCCTGGCGGCTGGCTGCCTGCCAGATGCAAAACGGTGCATTTGACTGTGATGCCAGTGGCTAGGAGATGACCATAAACCTTAGATCCAACTCTTAACACTTCTGAAATAAACCCAACCTGCTGACATCTATTATTAGAATCAACAGAATCGAATTAACCTTTAGTGAGTTCCGTGGAACACCACTTGTTTTAATTGTTGCCTGTAATGTGTGTTCTGGTCAGATTATAGGCTTCAAAGTAAAAGTGTTCCTACATATCAATATAAAGACAAGAAAAACAAAAACTTAAGTGTAAGTAATTTAAGTCTTTCAGTTTCTACAACTTAAACAAGAACAGTGGTTGTCATCAAGTGTGTTCTCTGACTGAATACACTGAATTTGAAAGTGCCTGTAGGCAACTTACGTGATGCATAAAGCACTATAAAAATCTAGTAATTTTTAGAGTCAACTTAATCTTTGATGTCTGGGAACAGTATAGTGTAAGACAATGTTTATTATTTTCATATTTTCTTTAAAAGTTTTTAGACCAAAGAAATGTCTTTCATTGAAAAAGTATTTGACATCTGCATTCAGAAGAACAAATAACATTTTTTCAAAGAGGTCTCAGTAACTGGGCTTCATGGTAAGGAATGTTTGTGCTTGATGGGTATATGGCTTATATCAAGGAGAAACTAAGACAGTTTGTCACATTATGCTCCCTGAAATGGAAGTAATTGATAAGTCTGTATAAATAGAAGATGCAAAGATGTTTTTAGAAGTACAAAAGAATGTTGATAAAAATTAGGTAGTTTGTGAAACATTCACACAAAACATTAATGTATGACAATGTATTGAAAGATTCTTCAGGGGAGAAGTTTAAAACATTCTACTGCTTCCCTGCTCAAACATGGTTGTAAGAAAGATGCACAAAGTATTGCATGTTATCAGCAGTAATTTGCAGATTGGAAAAGCAGAAAAAAAGGTAGTGGCTTGTTCCTAGTATTTTAATGATTCAAAATTCCCACTTTAGATAAGTGGTTTAGTATGTAAATTCAAAATGCAGGGGTAAAAATAAAGAACAAAAAATTGTAAAGACTAATGAAGTTGGAGATGTTTTTCAAAAGACACACCTTTGAACCTTGAGTTTTTTAATAAAAAAAAGAATAGGACTAGGCTCTATTTTTCATCACTGGCCAAGCCAACCATCATAACCTCTGTGCTTTTCAGACCTCTCATACTCCATCTTGTAGCATAGAAATGCCAAATAATGACAGTCTAAGAAACTTGTAACAGCTCACTTGCCTCAAGACAGAAAATGCTTCATATTGGCTGTGTTCATGGTGTTTATCTCTGTATCTTTTTTCTAGTAACAAAATGATGCTTACATTAAACATTTTCAGAAGTCTGTAGGTTTTAAATTATTCTCTGAAATAGACAAAGTGATTGTGTTAGTACCCATGGTTGAGAAATAGCAAACCTGTGTGGTTTGCACACATTTCTGCGTGCTTGACAATTTTTCCAACCTCATATTACAAAGAGATTACTCCTACAAAGCCTAAATGTGTGCAGTGGCCTGAAACTTGTGCAACTTCTAATATTTTCATAAAATACAGGACAGCTGCCGTCATTTATATAAGCCAACATCTTTTTCTTTTTTCTCTGCTTGAAGCCAAATTTGAAATTTAAATAATATTTTGAGTGCCTTACTATAAGCAGTAGCATAGGCAACAAAATAAGTGGGGTTTTTATTTGAAAAGGTCAGATAATTTTAAAACTTCCCTCCTCATAATAGAACTGAGGAACTTCCACATGGAAGTGATGCAGCAGAAGGAAATTGCACTCCTGCTCAGCATTTGAATAAAAAAACTCCAAACCAAACAGCCCAGGAGGTTACTAATATGTTAGTCAACCCAGGTCTAGTTTTCACAGTCTAGCACTGTGTATAGGAATATTTACTGCATTTAGTCCAAGAAGTTTTAAATAGAAATTTAGGAGTATTGGAATGATGGATTAGTTCTGTAATAGTAGCTAACATCTATTTAATCACACTAAAGATTGGAAGATTGGAGAAAGTAAATCCTTTGTTATATGTAATTTACAGTCTCATGCATGAATTGTTGACTTAAGGGCTTTGACAGATGGGACAAAGGGAAAAAAATGTGGAACTGAGCAGTGGGTGCTTAGGCAGGGATTAAGAGGATTGGTTGGGAGAGTAAGAAAATCCCAGAGTCCAGTGACTGCATTTCTGAGCCTGGGAGGCTGAAAGTGACTGAGAGGATAGTCATATTGTGTGCGCTGTGAAGGATTTTCTTGGGATTGAGGAGAATAATTTAGCAATGACCCTGCTTACCTCCCAATCCGCTCAGCCTCTAAGTTCAAGTAGGTAGGCTGCTCAGTTGTTTGCCACAAGATGATCAGTGAGGTTTATCTTGATTGCTGATATGGTAAATGGTAATGCCCCCCTTTTCTGTGTAGAGATTTTGTAATCTAGAAATGAACATTTGTAAACTTATCCTTATATATTAAAAATGTGGCTGTCATTTGGGAGCAGGAACATTTTGTAGTATAGGATCAGTATGATTGCTGGTTAGTCTCTCTTGACTAATTTTCAGTGTGTTAGAAAAGCTCTAGCAGTGTTATTAAAGTAACGATTCTCTTTGCTATAGATCTGTGAAGTTTTTTGTTACAGGAGATGAAGAATTGATAAGTGAAATACAATTTTAACATGGCTAAGGCAGCAAATGTAGTATGTTCCCTTTAAAACCTGTATACATCTAGATGACAGAAATTTGAAAATTAATCAACCAAATGATATGGTGTTAGTTCATAATAGGCTTTAGTTTATGTTTAAAATATACAGTGCTGAAAATAAATGTTTCATTTTTATTGCTGAAAGAATAGTTTTATATTTTATAATTATGGTGACTATTGAAAAAAGAAGAAAAAGTATCCAGCTTGGGATACAACAGAACAATGCAGGGCATGCAGTTATTTTAGTCATCTAATATGTCAGCATTCAAGAATCTGAACCGATTGTTTAAAAAAAATCTTGTACTTTGTTTCTTTTGTTGCTCACTTCCAACTTTGTCATCTGTCAGAATGCAAAAAAAAATTATCCTTCTATAACCATTGACAGGATAACACAAAAGCTGTCTCCAGGTCGATATTTTGCAGCAATATTTTTAACATACGAACAGTAGTTTTTATAATTTCACCTTGGTGCTCAACCATTTATTATCGTATCAGAAGCATGTCAGTAATTCCTTTCTAAATGTCTGCTTCTTTTAGTGCTGAGACCCACATCAAGGGCTTCACACTGAACAGTGCTGCCAGCAGCCTCCTCATCATATCGCAAGTTAGGCGGGATTATTTGAAAGGTATGTCACAATGCTTGACCTTTACGTCACATTAATGCCTCTGCAGATTTTTCTTGTAACGCCCTTCGAATACTTGGATAAAGGAGTCCATTTAGCAAATTACCTGCTTATCAAGAGCCTTTTGTGGTAGCTGAGAGACGTAAATTACTGTACATGCATTTATAATACAGCTTGAATATGAATGTACTTGTCATTTGACCACTTAGTCCAGTTTCCATTCCATTTAACACAAGATGGGTTTTCTTAAGATGAATCACAGCTCTTCAGACATGCAAAATTTGTGCTCCAGAACGAGAGAAAGTACAGGCTTTCAAGTGCGTTAAAATTCACAGCACAAGTCATTTTGCTTTGGAAATTAACATACTTTAGAGCATCTGAAACAATTCCCAGCAGTTGTTTCTTGCATATTGTGTTGGTTGTGTGAGATACCAGATGAGTTAAATTGACTGTTAAATGTGCATGATTGTGCACTAAATGATTATAATATTGATTTTAAAACTTAATCAAATACTTTTCAATAGTTCTCAATACCAACAGTAACAAAATATTCAGTTTGTTTTTCTTTTTAACATAAAAACGATGATCAAAAGGAAATGGTGGCTGAGGAGTACGTAAGGTATCCAGCAAGACGGTGGGTAAAGTTTGCAGTCGTGTTATTTTAGTTCTTGGCATCGGTTGTTTTACAGGGAAGAGTTCAGCTCCACAGTGTTGAATTTTACTTGTTTAGTTGTGCGGTAGAACTCTGGTGAGAGAAGGAAACTCTGCAGGCAGGTAGTTTTACATGCAGTGTTGTGTCTTTTATCCCTGTGCAAGCGTACAGGGTTGGTGCGTATTTCTGTCAGTACCTTTAAACATACAACATACAAATGTACAAAGAAAATGTATTACACTGAATTGGATTTTACTTTCATACCAGGAGGCATACCAGAAAATAACAGTTTTGATACTGCCACTGGTTAATTTTATTTATTTCCATTATGCGCAGCTGTAGTAGCCTCTACCTGTGTAGTATCAGGTACATTAAAATACTTTAAGATGAGCATCGAGATGCATCTTCTCACCTGTACTCCTTCCTGCAGCTGATAAACTTGTCTTCTTTTCAATTCCTTTCCCCTTCAGTCTCCAGTCTGACGTCATTGCCTAGTGTTGTCAGCTGAAATATACATGGTCAATGCAATTGCTTCTCTTGCTCTTGGCAAGTCTTAAGTTTTTACAGCTTACAAGGCCTTCACCTGACTTTCCCGGCTTGATTTTACTCTAACAAATCTCCTTTTTCTTGTTCAGTATGAAATGAATTTTTGCCAGTTCTCCCTAACTATTACACTGAAGAAAAATCTTCCCTTCTTCAGAACATCGCTGATGTTTCTATATTCCACCAGCCTCCTCTGCTAACTACATGATTACTTTTTAGCTAGCATACTAAATTCTCTGCCACAACAATCCTCTCCCTTGCAGTGCCCTAGAAATGTTTCTTTTTGCACAACACGAAGTTTCTCAAGAAGTCTCTGGAATTCCATTGCTTTGTAAAACTATGTTTTCCTTTACCTTCTGCATTGAACAAGCTTTACTTTAGTAATTTAATTGAATAGTCCCACTTGATCCTTGTTTCTATTTTAATTTCAAAATACTGCTTCTCTTTTTGTAAGAGAAGCCTTGAAAATGCAAGCTGCTAAGTATTTCTACCAGACTAGTCATTTTCTGATTACCCAGGAAAATTTTGGGTACTGTCTTTTTGTAATCTATTGCTAGTTAACTGCATTTGACCTACATCTGATGGATTTCAGTTCTGTAAAACTTGCTTGCGTTATCGCTTCCTCATTAAATTCACCATCATTCTTTGCTGTGTAATGTAGGTCCCTAAGTATACTTGTAAGAGCGGTAATATCTTCGAACAAGAGCTTGGTAAAACCCAAGTTCTTGAAGAGTCACAACTTTAGTTTCATGGTAGGGAACTGGCAGAGTTATAGGAAAGCCTCTTAAAAGATAAATGGTCAGTTTTCACAAGCACATAGTTACCTGCTTTTAAGTACTAAGAAATCAAGGGATTCAGTTATGAACTCAGTTAGGAGTAATGGATACTTTTGCATAAGGGAAAATAAAAAGATACCAGTAGAATTATCCAGTATACTCCTAGTACATGATTTCCTGCAGTAGTGCTGCATACATGCAACTTCCAAATCTTTCTCTGTGTGTGTTCTTGAGAAGACTGACATGCTCCATGCAAAAGAGTGTGGACTTACAGTGTGGACCTCAGGAGAGCGTTTGAATTTCAGTATGTGTTTTAAGTGTGCTTTTTAAATTTTGGGAATCTTGATGTGTTGCTCCTTTTCTTTCCCTAAAAAGAAGGGGGTTGGGGAGGATGAGAGGGAGGGGAGCAGAAAGAAAATTTGCTGTGGAGTGAGGTTAGGCATACAGGATGTTTTTTCTTCCTCTCATGTAGAAGGTAATACTTTGTTTCTGCAATACCTGCATATTGGAATGTTAATGCTGTGGAGTTCAAGTGGGTGTATATTAAAAGTGTTAATCCCTTGGTATTATAATTATTATCTGTGACTAATCCTGCCTATGTTGGTAACGAGTGAAAGATTTTTACCAGAGGGGCATGTCTTTCTGTGTATGTTTGCTCATGGATAACGTAAATTGACAAGAATTCTGGGTAGAGCAATGAGGGTGACTTCAACTGTGATGGGTTTGGGAAATTTGTGGTAGGTGGGCAAGAGATTTGTATGTTTTTAACATAGGTAATTGCTGTAATTTTAGGAGTTTTTGAGGAAACTGTCCAATTTCAAGTTTGTTTTTGTTCTTGTATAGAAACTGTCCAGTGCTTTTATTTAAAAATTAAATGTTGATAAAGTTTTGGTGCACACTTAAAAAGACAAATCTGCATACCAGACTTTTGCGATTTCAGTAATGAATTACGTTTAAAAACTATTCTTATGCACACAACATTTTGGGGTTTTTAAAGAAAATTGATTATAGTTTGGAGAAAAAGCAAGCTGAAAAGACCATGACTTTATGGTCATAAGGGAGGACATTTATGACACAGATGCTTGCCTCGAGCTGGGTACTAAATTAGATTTTAGAAGTATCTTAATTTTATTGATCAAATAATTCAGGCTAAAATGCTGTAGTACTGTTGAAAGTTTCTATTAGTGTTTGTATATATTCAAGCTGTTATTCACTACAGCAGTTTCGGGGCTTAAGTTCAGCAAGAGAATTATTTTATGCAACTGTTTTTAAAAGGGTAGGGTTAATGATACCAGCATCGTGGTTGCATTCTGAACTAAAATCTGATTTCCTTTTCCCTTGTTTCTTTACCAACATTAGATGCCATGGCTGTTTTAAAAGAAATGCTTAACAGCAGCTTGTTGCCAAGTAGATCAGCAGTTATGACTCTCATTCAGTCTCTGGCAGAAAAAGGAGATCTAAAGAACCTGCAAGCACTTAAAAACATGCTGGAACACACCACAAAAGCTGTTGGTATACCTGCCTCACTAATGGCTAATGCTATTGCATTGGCTCATACTAAAAAGTAAGTATTTCTAGGACAAATGTATGTAATTCTTTTATGCAGTGGTTGGAAATGGCTTGCATGGTCCATTTCATTATCACAGTGTCCTAGTTGTTAAAATTCTGGTCAAGTTGAGCAGTGTGCTGTGCAGTTCTGTTCTGGTATCATTTCCCAAACGCATTTGAGGTTGAAAATGACTTAATGAAATACAGGGATAGCTATGAAGCATTTGGGAGGGCATATGGTCTTCTACAGTGATGTAACTTAGCTTTGATACCTTTGTTCTAATATACTACACCTACAGAAATATGCTACCTGTTCCAGTAGTTGAAATGACAAAATACTACTCTTTCAAAATGTGAACGTCCAACATGTATCTGTGGAGTCCTTTTTTTCTAGTTGCAAAAAAATTGGCTGCTATGCTGATTTAGGCCACTGTTTCAATCATGATAATTATCCCCACACTTTGAGCATCTTTTGATTCAACTGTTTAATACAGTATCATCTTCTGCCTTGCGTTTCTGCTTTAGTTGATACATTGGTACTGTGCTAGTTTATCCTTTGTATAAAACTGCATTGGGAAAGCATTTCTGGGAGAAAGGACATACAATGAACTTCTCAAATACGCTTCCAAGAATCCTACATACCCCTGTTGTTTTATTTCAAACCAGTTTCATCAGGTAGAGCTCCTGTGTCTAACTCTGCAGGAAAGCTGTAGAACTGTGTCGTACATGACAAACACCTGATTGCCTGAGGCATGCAGACCAGAGAGAATAGTCACTGAAGTGTTTGGAACAGCAAGAAAACTTGAAGGAGAGCTGTGCAGGCCTATTCCAGTAGTGAGCTCACTCTGTTTTCAGCTACTGAAAAACAATCTGTCTATAAAGGACTGATCCTGTAAATACTTAGATCTGAGTGGTCCTTGGTACACAGTTCTAGTGCATTGACTTTTACCTAAATCAGACACTCCAAATAGTAGAGATACTTCAGGATTTGTCTCATAAGCTGCCTATTTTCCTGTATTTCCATGTCATAAAAGCATTGCAAAGTCATGCTGTGTTCTTAAGATGTAGATTGGTGGCAAGAATAAATACATAAATTGCTATTGTGCAGGCGCAGGTTATTTGAACAGCATCAACTTTGCTTTTCCCATACCACAACTACCCTGAACCTATGAAAAGACTTAGCAGCTGCGTAATAATATGCACTTTATATATTCTTAAATATCTTGCAAATGACATTTAGTGTTGTCTTTTGCATCTAAAAAGGCAGGCAGGGGAAAAATTGGGTAAATAATTAATTAAGTAGCATTAAAAAAATTTAGTTGTGCGCATTAATTATTCAGATACTTTCTGTTAATGTTCTGGTCTGCTTTCTAGATTAGCAGAACACGTTTTCCTAAAGCAGATAGCAGGACTTTTCTTTCTTACTGAGGCAAAAAGTGTGTCAAAATTACTTAGGCTTTATGCAAGTTAAAGGTCAAAAAAAAATTATTTATGGGTTAATTTATTCATTCAGTCATAAATAGTTTCACTTTTACGGTATCTGAGTGGAGTGACAGGTACTCAACCGTTCTGGGAAATATAACTTTAATGTAGAAAACAAAGAATTTAATATAATTGCTTCTTGAGGTTTAGAGGTCTTTATTTCAGAAGCTAAACCAGTTCAATCTCTTTACTTAGGAGTGGCCCTGATGCTGCCGTGGAATACCTTGAGCCTCTGCTTATCTCTGATGCACAGAATCCTGATCAGGGTGTCCAAAGTATTTCCTATTTGTTAAGAAAGGTGTCTGAGGAAGGACTAGAACCAACTTTGGAAAAATGTAAGTTAATTGCAATGATATTTAAATATTCTGACTAGACAGAGGTGTTACAAAAGAGCTATTACATGTAAAACCTGCTCAGTCAGCATAAATCATGCCTGTGAAGTTTACAAAAGCATCTTTTCAATCAGATTTTTTCCTTATGTACCCATCATTTTGCAGTTGGTGTGATGGCAGAGCGACTGGCCAGTCAGTATGGAATTTACAGACCTGTCATAGATCTTTTTCTTCAATATGTCAGTGCAAACAGAGTGGAAGATGCCAGATCACTGATACAGGTAATGACATAATAAGAGAGGTACAGAAATGCTTAGAGCACTTCAAAGGTTAACTGAGCAATTGTCAAGGAGAGGTGTTGTATAGCATAGGTTAGTGCTAGTATGCTTTTGAATTAGTGTGCGTAGCAGTAGCACAGTTTAGGCTATTCCAAAACGCAGGCTAGTGCTGTAGTACTAACACTAGTAGTGGGTGCCAGAGTCAGAAGGTATTTTGTCTTCTAACAACCTGAAGGGAGTAAAAGAAGAGTTGTATATTGCTTGAAATTCCATCCAAAGCAAATACTCTTTAATATGTTTGCTGTCTAGAAGTTGTTGCTTCTTGCAAAATACTTGCAAACCATTTCCTTGCTTCTTAAGTGCTGTAAACATGATAATTTACAGCTGTACAGTTTGCAAACCAGAAGCAGACAATGTCTGCTTTTCATGGACTTTATTTCACTTTGTTGCTACAACATTGTACGTGCTGTGTTCAGGGTTTATTAAGAGCTGATTTTGCTTTCTATTCACTTGAGTGTCACAGATGCATTAACAGACAAATGTTGGTCTCTGGGCCACAGTCTCATCTGAGTTAGCCATCTTCAAGGGATGAGACAGCTGCATTCATGCCATTTTTACGGAGCTAAGGACAAAGGCAAGCCTTTGGGATGATGGGAGCATGGACAAACAGGCTCCGTCAGGGAGGCTCATCCCAGCAGGTGGCAGTCCAGCAGACCACCAAGTCTGGGGATTGTTCTGCATGTGAGGCCTTTTACCGTCTCCTCATAGTGCATACTGCTCGTTTACCAGTTCCTGAGTATTTCAGTCTGCCAAAGAAAAAGCTCTGCTTCATCCATCCAGCTAAGACCATTTTTTGAGAAGAATGCATACCAACAAATGTGTTGAGTTACTTGTGCTACGGTGTGAGGTGTCTTATTTGTATATTTTCCGCTCTGGAATGTTACTTTGTTTATTGCTTTGCCTAACTGCTGATCTGAGTATTAGTTTAAAAGGCAACTACAATTTTTAGATGAAACCCTCTTGCTATATACTATGACACATAAAAATAAAAAAGAATAATCTCACATTGTTTTTTACTCTCCCTGAATTTTTGATTGCTCTTTGATGAAATGAATTAAATTGAATGAGCGAATGCAAATCAGTTACAATTTCTTGCTGCTGTGAAGAAAGGGGGAAGTTGCATTTTTTAGTAAAATCTGTAAATTCTTAATATTTTTCAAAACATAGAATATTTTCCATTCATATATTCCTAAAACTTGTTGTTACATACCATACAACTGCTGGAATTAAATTCATGGCTCTGTGACATACCTGAGATAACATTTATATGCTATATCTTGAGGAAAAACTTTTAAATATTTCATGTTAAGTGGACATTCACAAATAAGCAGGAGCTGAAACCTCTGTGTATATGAGAGAACTTTGGTTTTATATGGTGCAGGAAAAATTTTCAGTTGTGCTAAGCGTTCTTGACAGCTATTGTGGTTCAGGTGTTCTGCTAATAGGCAACTAGAAGATAGGAATAATCATTGTCCATTTGTTATTCTCTTGAAAAGTAATTCACAATCTAAATGAATTATTTTGTTTGCAATAATCTGACATATTAGTATACACATGGAGAATCCTCGCTTTCAGAAATGCATTTAAAAGTCTATTTAACAGTTCAAGAGACGGCAACGGTGGGTTTTTTACTGTCTGGAGCGCAGATGCTTTTACTGACAAAGTCAGAAGTGGTTTGGTGTTTCAGCGTGAAAGGAGGCTGTGGAGAGCATTTCTCCAACTAAGCTGTCTTTTTCTTCTCACAGCACCTACTGACAGTACGTGAAAATGGCTAGAATAAGTAACAACATGCCACAAGTTTCTCCCATGAATATTTTACTTGAGTTTATCTCCAAAAAGCATTTTTTTTGTCAGAACACTGCAGGTATATTTTTGTCTGTTTGCCTGATGGAGTGACACTTCACACCTTTTCACTTGGACCTTAAAAGAGCTTGTCAGACCATGTTACATAATTTCTTGTTTGCTGAAGTCTAAATCACTAATTGAATGCAGTAAATCGATGATACGTGCATTTTTATATGCGCAGTATTCTCTTCTTCCTGTGCATTTTGGTGCTGAAAATATCTTGCAGCTGGTAAAAAGCACCATGCATTGTAAGAATCTTGAGACTGATGCCTTTGAAGAAAATACACTGCAATATTGTCTTGTAGATTTTATTTTGCCCTTTTTTCTAATGTAAGATGGATTTTTGATTTTTATCTGGTCTGTCTCAAACTTTTCCAAGTTCAACTTCTCTCTCTCTCTCAAACACTGTCTATTGCAGTGAAAGCCTTTTATAAAATACAGAGATTGAAATCAGTCCTTTGTATGCATAAGTGTAGGTAATTATACTTTAAAGAGAACTTGCTTTGTACATTTTAATTTTTATAAAGAAACGAGCAGTTATCTCCCTGACACCTTATTAAATGTATAATTAACCTTATGATCCCTAGCTCACTTGTGAATGCTTGGCAGTATAATTGGAGAGGAATAGTGTTTCTCTTTTTCATTCTTTTGCAGTCCTAAAACCATTTTTGTGGTGTGTTGAAGTATTAGTTTAATTCTTTCCCCTATTGTTTTAAACAAACTTTATACCTTCCATTTTAAAACAGTGTTTATCAAAACGGTGCATGAAACAAACTTGTTTCCTGTGTTCGGTGGTATTTTTCGGGTGGTTTTGGGGTTGTTGGTTTGTTTTTTTCCAACCTAATGTTCTGTTATTACCTTGTAAATAGGCTGTATATTAGTATGTTATTTTAAACATCTGTGATTAGTAATTTTGTTTATCACTAACATACTCATGACTGCTACATTAACTATTCCTTTTTCTTTAGAGGTGCGGTGCATTAGTTGAGGAGAAGAGAACTTTTGTGAATTTTATGGCGAGATTGGCATCTAGGCCTGGACAGGTATGGAATTTTTTCATGTATTTCATTGTGGATGAAGCAGAATACTATTTCATCAACCTTTGAAGTTTTAGACCTTGAACTTCACGGTTGACAGCTTTATCAGATATTTTTGGGAGGGAGAAGGTTAATAATCAGAGCTGGTTACATTTAAAGGAATAATTTATTTTATGGAGCGTGATGAAAAGGAGGGTGTAGTTAATATTTTTCTGTTGTTTCAGTAATTTCCTGCATTTCTGATGTTATATTTTATATCCTACAAACATTGTGCTTTAAATGTTTTACTGCGCTCTCCAGTTCAGTCTCACAACCTGAAAGTACTTGTTTTGTTGGCTACATTGCGTGAATACAAATGCAAGTTAAAACCTCAGCCTCCATCTAATGATAAAATGCCTCTGTGTTTACATTAAAAGACATATTTCATATTACTTGTGTCGTGGTTTAACCCCAGCCAGCAACTAATGGTTTTAGGTGGTTTGGGCATGTTTCTAGTTTGAGTATCTGTTTAGATTCCTGGCGCTTTGCTCATTCTCTATAAACCACAAAACCACATTGATTTCTCTTTCATTGGGGAGCAGCGTCAGGAGGCAGTTAATACACCAACTAAAATAAATACTTTTCAAATGAGGGAAACTGCACGTTTATGTTGTGTAGAAATTGCCGTTAAATACTTCTAGACTAAAACTTCTGTTGAAGTGGTAATAAGTATGATGATGATAAACACTGTCTTTTGGCGTCTGCAGAAGAAATCAGAAAAACTTGAAATTTTCTAGCTTTTCAAGCTGAAATTTTAATAACTCATAGAAGTTAATAGCATGTGAGAAAGATGCTATTAATTTCTATAAACTTTTCTTAATTCAGAACCTGAGAGTTTTTGAAACTGGCATCAGAGGTTGAGGGAGGGAGGTTCCAAATTTAAGCACATTAGTGATCTGAAGTCTTTTTAAGCACTGATCATGGCTACTATCGGTCTGTGAAGGCTGCTGAGTGGTTTGCATGATATTTTTTAATTGATTGAGATTCTGACATATTAATATATGAATTGCTTCCTTTAAAAAAACCAGTGATAAACTGATGTTGAGACTTACCGAGGAGGGAGTTTAATCCCATATTTTATTTGGTTTATTTTTGTGCCTAGTTTCTTTGACTGTTTCATATCTGCATATGAAATTTTGGGAAGGATGTTATGTCTACTTTAGTTGTACAGGCCATTCCTTTGTTATCAGAGCAGTGCATTTCACTTAAAAGATATGAAACAATTATTTGGCAATTTTATTTTGTTCTTTAGGATTTGAAGTTAATGCTTTTTTTGTCTGTGTATTAAATTTTGTAGGCAAAGACGATTGAGACACTTCTGGAACTGATTCCTAAGCATCTAGATCCAGAAATCGCATACGGTTACCTCATGAAATGTTACGGTAATGTATTGTTCAGAATAGTTTTTTAGTAAGAGCTCTTGAGACATTCAGAAAAGTCATGAAAACCATTGGAACTAATGTCAAAGGACCTTATTGTTATTAGCGTAGATTCTTTACTGTTTTAATTTAGCCAAAATTAATATTCCAGATGTCTTCATTTGGATTTTCCCAAGTAGTTGGTTTGAAGTGCTAATCAGTTCTCATTATAGTTGGAGAGCAATAGCTCTTAAAGAATCAAGTTGCTTAGTTAAATATGTTTATCTGCAACTTTCACCCATGAAAATCCAGAGCGTAGCCCCTATAGCAACACTCAGTTAGAAGCTTGTGTCTGTGCTGTAGTGGTATTTGCCTTGTGTACTTTGATATGGTCCTCCAGTTTTATTATAGGTGTAAATACTCTTCACGTGTTATATCTTTCTGCTTGTAATACACAACAGAAGCCCTTGTGCTTCAGTCTGTCACAGAGGAAATAAAATAGGAATAACTTAAGTAGAATACTTCAAATCCAAATCCAAGGTATGCTGTTAAAGAAATACAAGTGCTGTATTTGAATGAAGTTGTAGAAGTTCTCATGATGTAGTAGCTAGCTTACAAGTTTCGCTTGCTTAGTAATGTTCAAAACAGCAATTGCTGCCATAATGGTTTAGCCCCATGGTTTTATTCACAGCAGGGTAAGTTTCCTGACATATTTTCATAAAACAAAAAACCCCTGCCCTTTTATCACCAGCATGTACTTGCTGCTTTATAGTTATCATTAGTCCTTTACTCCTTTTACTCCAGTAGAAACTCCGTAAGTGATTTAAGTAATTTTTTCAGTACCCTTGCCAACTGCATCATAGTACAACAATTTCATGAAGAGATTGCAGAGAATCGGTCACTTGCTCTATTATATGTAAAACAGAGGTGAGAGTGTATTCAACATCCAAAGCCATGCTGTATGTGATGAACAGATGGTTGCTGTAGTTTCTTAGGCAGAGATATATCTGGCTTGTGGCAAGTTCTAGAGGAGACGTTTAGTACCACCATGAACAATTTTAAAAGCTGTTCCCAGGTTATTTTCTACGAGCATCTGGCCTATAGGAGACAAGGATTTCCACTCCAGTATTGAGTAGAAGAATGCATATCTTGATCCACTTCACCAGGGCTGGTCTGGTTGAGTCATACTAGGGCATCTTTGCATTTTCTATTGCATATTCTGTTCTAAGGAAGTAAGATTGTGTCCTACTCTTAGGATATTCAGGGGCATTATTACCGTGCATAATATGTGGTGGCAGAATACAGTCAGACCCGTACACATGAACAACAATTTAGCTACCTCTTTCCATCATCCCTTCTTTTCCATTTTTGACACTTATTGAAGTGGTGAGTAGTTTAGTTTCATTTGGCTCTTAAAATGATCATCAGCAAATTATTTAGCACAGCTGAAATTAGAAAGCTTTGCCTGGTTGTGTTCTAGCCAAGAGGGCTAGAATCAAGGTCTTCTGTTTAAAAGATTTTAATTTTATTTTACCATTTTACAGTTAGTGTGCTTTAAAACATGAATTCTCATTTTGGGCCAAGTCCAGCCTTGTAGTATTATCATTTTCTAGAGAACAGTTTTCCTGTCAGGTCCATTGTAACTTGTAATTACTTAGAAAGAGGAATGAAAGATAACAGAGTGCTATTACCACACATGGTTACTGTTGCTAGTTATGAAAATAAATGGACAAATAATAATTACGTATTTAGCAAAGATACAATAGAATGTAGGCCACACCTGAAAAGTCTGATCCTATATCAGACATCCACAACTGAACAAATAAGGGGACATTGACTCCTTTCCCTATCCTGAGATAGGATCCAGGACTGCCAGGACTAGACTTCCTCCATCTGGTGAGGTGCATGATCTTTTGTGTATACCTTCTAGAAAAGGGAAATGTGTAAAATCACATTTGGGTGGTCCATTAAATGCTACTTAAGTATTAGGTCTTTTTTTTTTTTTTTTTTTTTTTGTCTTCCATACAATAAATGTATCTATTTTAAAGAAATAGAAAGTTAACAATTTCTATTAATTTTCTGTTGTTCTCAATTTCACTAAACTGTTACTTCGTGCAGTTTTCTGCAGTAGCCTCCCACATTTAGGAGGTTGCTCAGCCACTTGCCAGATACAACTGGAAAGCTTTTTCTCATGAGAATGGGACACAAGCTGTCCATTTCTGCATAATTAAAGCTTGGGTTTGGTTTTTTTTCCTTTAATAACTACTGGTTTTGTAGCCCCTCTGCTTGTGCAGATGGTGTTTCCAAATGTGAACAAGTAAGACCTGGGACAGCTCCCATACTGGAAATGTTTGCTTTTTCCCAAGCAGCAAAATAAATTTAACTGGACATAATGGCTTGCTTTTTGATTAACAAGGTGCTAGGTAGGAACTGTTATACTGCTTCTAGGACCCCGAGGACGACAGTGAAACTGCAAGGGGTCACTTTAGTTTCATCCTGATGCTTCTCAAGCAAATTTCTGAGCAGCAGAAAAGTCTATGGCTAAGAAAGACCCAAAGTAAAGGGAGGAGTTTATCCCCTCTCCCAGTTCAGAGGAAGGAGAAACATAAGCCCCACTCTTCTACAGCTAGAAGTGAATAGTGCTTTAAATAAATGAAGAATGGATTAGCTAGAACCTGTTGCAGGGTATGGTGTCTTCTGTGGAATATCCAGAAAAATGTTACTGGTTACCTAAGCAGCTATAGTTTCAAATAGCGTTAGTGGGTCAGCAAAAATTTTCTCCTGCTCAGCAGGATGAAATGAGTTTTGTGTTCTAACATGAGCATCTGACCTTTGCTTTCTTTGTTCCTGTAGGTTATAGCTTTGATGTAGCCAGCACTTGTAACTAACAATATTCTGCCCTTACTTAAGGGAATTAAATTCTGTCCTAGATTTTTCATATTCTGAATTTGGGTGGCTTTTGGTTTAGCTTTTGGTTTTATTTTTTTAACATTTGCTTCAGAAGGACACATGTTGCTCTGTGTCTTGCATCCTACAGTGGTGTGTTCTTACCATGCAGCTCCTGCTCTCATGTGGTTCCAGCACATGCTTGAAGGAATTGATCATCCAGCCTCAAATAAAAAGGAAAGCTAGAATGGCTGTGTGTTCTGTTCTTTTGTATGACATGTCAGTAGGATATGAAGAGTATCCGGAATATTTGGAATATTGTATATTTAAAATAGGTAGAATATGTTTTGGTGAGTAGTAGGAGTGTATGACATCATGGAAACAGGTGAAAAGAGGAGCATTTAATCACTGGGGTTTGTTTTTGTTTTTTTTCTTCAGAATTGGATGGGGATGTTGCTTCTGTAAAGGCTCTGTATGAGAAAACAAAAGAGAAGAATATAAAGCTGCATGAGCTATCTCTGAAATCTTTAGCAGCTTTTCTGAAGAAAGCAGGAGAGCCTGTCCCTTTCACTGAGCCCCCTGTGAGTATTGTCTAAGAAATAGATCAACAGAATTGTGTATGTTCAGTGTTAATAAAACAAATTGCATGAATGATTACATAGGGATTAGATCTCTGCAGAGCCTCCTCAAAGGAAATAATGTGTGAAGTACCGAGTGTTATAGGAGCTACAGTAATCTTGCATCTGTTTTGACTTGAGGAAATAAAACCTCTTGGGCTTAACAAAATTTAAACTGCCTGATCCTTACCAGGCGCTCATCTGCAGGTGTACCTTTATCAAATGTCCTGGGGGCATTTATCAAAGCAATTGAACTTTAAAAGGCTTCTAGAATGTATTTCATTAACAATTAATGTGGCTTAGTTTTCATTAATTACCTGGTTTCTATCTAGTACAAGTTGCTGATTTGGTAGGATGGTGTTTTAGAACTATAGGAATTATTTTTCTGTTGCATCTTTGCTTTTATAGATGCCTTATCAACAGATGTATGCAACTCTGCAAATATGCCTTATTTGAGGGTGACAAGTGGCATGACACTTAAGTCTGTCAATACTGTAAATGCTTCTTTCACATCGTTCCTTTCATCAGAAGTCTGCTAGAGCCATTTTAGCAAAGCAGACTTTAAAGACTTAATGCATTTTGTCTCTCTAAGCAAACTTTTAATTGCCATTTTCTAGCTACTTTTTATATTCTAAAATGTTTTTTCTGTAGTTCTGTAAACACCTGGTTGTATGCTCTTTTTCCATATTGCTACATCATAAATGCGATTTTTCATTTCTCATCTTGCAAAGAATTGGAGAAAATCTTGTCATAAAATACTTGGTTTGCCTTTTAACATCTGTGGAGTTTTTCCTGCAATCTTGACATAACTTATAATCAGAATTTTTATTTGGACTGTGTAAATTTAAAACCTAGAATGTCTGTTTCTTAAATGTAGTGAGTGAAAACAAGAGTGTTTTTTCAAAGTCACTGAAATAATTCGTTTTCTGATTTCTCTGATTTCAGTTTTTCTCTAATGCAGCTTGGTGTTTAAAAGCATCTTTTTTTTTTTGACACAATTGCAGATTGCAGTTAAAAAGTATTTTCATTTTTAAAATGAAATTGATTCTATTATTGCATTTTGTAATAGAAGCTTCATTATGCATTTTTGGCAAGGTTTTCCTTTTCCTTTTATTCTCTCTCTCTGGTATTTCTCTTAATTATACAGACTTCAATACAGATCTAGTTTTGCATGACAGAGAATAAGAGATTTTGCTTTTGTCAGGACATAACACTTTGTTCAGAATTAGTAACTTTTCAGTTGGAACAGTGTTGAACTTGTTTATTCCACTCTATTTCTAGGAGACATTCAAGGTCTATGTGGAAAAATGGAAGAAAAGAAAATTGGAAGCCTTATGAGCAGACAGTCTTTTCTGCTTTAGTTGTTTATGAAATTGGTTAAATATTACATTGAATAAAAAAAAATGTAAAAAGCATGTTGTTCTGTGTAATTTTTAACATGAATCTGTATTTAAACATCACTTTCCATAGCTGTAATTAATAGAAACATTCATTAATAGAAATGCTTTTAAAATTGCTAATGAAGTATCAAGATGCAGCTTTCTTGGCTCTTTCTGTCTTGATGTATGATCTGCTGTAACCTGAACTGTATTTTGGCTTCCATTGGTTCACCAAATACATGTTTATCAAGAAAGTTGCCAGGGGGGTATGTAACTGTAACTTAAGCAGTCTGTCTTACCTTCTGCTGTTTTTTGCCTGGTCAATGTACTTTGTGGTGGTAGTAGAAAAGTAAAGAACGTAATTTTCAGGGTTCATCTGTATCTGCAAGGAAAATAAACACATCTTTTTTATAATTCTCCTAAATGTACTTCTCTTGTATTGAGTACCTCATCAGGGCTTTCGATATTATAGGTGAAGACAAAACACTTCTACCTTTTACACTAGCTTGTGTGTTGTAGTTCTATAGCATTTTTAATTCATTCTCCTAACTATTAGTCCAGTTAATTTTATGGATACAAGAGCTGCATATCAATGAAAATACGCCTTTTAAACAAAGAAGTGCCTGTTACTTGCAAGGGTAACAGAGTTTACTTGCTGGGAGACTGGTGGGCATGCTCAATTGGTATAAATGTAAGAGTAAACCTACTGTCATGCCTACCTGGCATGCCATTTTACAGTCCAGAGCTGTGGGATCATGAAAATAAAAGACACTTACAAGTGACAAAAGAATCCATAGAAAATACTCCCATTATCTCTGTAAATAATGATGGAAACTCACAAATGTGCACATTTATCTAACCAGTGTAGTACAGTGCCTGTGCAGTATGTCAAACAGGATTTAATGAAATGAAAGCTTGTTTCTGTGCATTTAATAACTGTATCTTTACATTTGCAGTTAGTTAACCTTTTTTTATCTAAGCTGTTCCACATATGCAGCACTGTGGTTGTTAAAAATTGAAGTGTGCACACAAGGTTTTGGCAAAAGATTGGAAGACTTGTACAGCAATCTGAAAGTTAGAAAGCAGTTAGGACCTAATTTTCTTGAAGTAAAATTTCCAGTTCCTTACCTAGTATATTTGCAAATACACAGAAAATTCTTGCTGTACTTAAAAAAAGGCAGAACTAATCAGGAGCTGAGGAGAGTCATAAATTTTGTTTTCCAAACAAACTGGATGAGTCCTCGCTGTGTCTGCCCCATTGGTGCTGTGGCTTAACAATGACCTTCATTAATTCACAAGCAGAAACTCACCAGCATCCTGCACCTACATGGCCCTGACCACTTGGTACTCTTTGTTCCCGGATTGTCAAGATGAGGTATTAACATTTGAAATTTCATTCATAGCCTAATGGTTGTGTGCTGTAGGTGAAAGCAAGCCTTATCAGTAGTCGGTTTATTTCATTTCACAAATGGAAATGTGTTAGGGTTTTTTCTGAAGCTACAGCTACATTACATGTGTTTTAGTGTAATAGCAGCATAATTGAAGACTGTGTCAACCAGTTGGCAACCCTTTTTCTGGTGCCACAGCTCTTTTTGTTAGAGGTCATCTCAGGAATCTCTCAGTTTCACATGATAGCTGTGCTCCAGTAAGAGGAATCACATCAGAGTGTAACAAGGCATTGGGTCTGTGTGCTGCTTGAGCTAAGGTAGTGTGTAGGGTGAGGAAGAGAACATTGCTTGAAGCAAACACCAGGTCAGAGAAGCAGAGAAAATTGACAGCAGATCTGTAGACCTTAACTACCTTTGTGACAAGGAGGTGGTATCTCATGGTTGTGGACCAGGTGCAACTGACTGTTCAGTGCTGCACCCTGCCTGAATCTGTGCTGTGATGCTGACAGGTCCTGTTTGCTGGCTGCTGCCTGCTGGGGCAGATGAGAAGCGCACCAAGCCGCAGCCAAACGTGGCTGCATGTTGCTGGTCCCTGCGCATGAGTCTGACCATGCAGGATTAATGCTAGTTAGCATCTGCATGTTTATCTAACTGGTTTGACTTGAACCAAACAGAATAATGCCATATAATTTAATCATTGCAACTGTGGCAGTGAAAATTAATTTGATAGCCTGTAACTGAAGAATGTAAGTTAAATTGTTTTCAGCTATGAAATTGCATTTTGAGTAACCTTATGGAAAGTTCTGGCCTGAGTGAGCTGGCTGCTGAGCCAATTAAACATCAGTGAAGTGCTGCAGGAGCAGGAGACCAAACAGCACCAGGGTTTTGTAGCAACAATAGCAGGGTAATGGGAGGAGGTGCGCACTGATCATTTGGGATCATGCTACAATGGCCCAGACCCATGGATCCCCGTGGCAGAGGTGGGAAGGTAGAGATGCAGAGGTCATGCAAAGGAGAGGCAATAGCTGCCATTATGTGGCAGTATTTTTTGATTTTCTGTTCCAGTGAATGTTTCATGTGCAATTAAGGAATGATTACACAAAGGAGCACAGTCTCTCCTGTCTTAATAATGTGGGACAGTGAGGGATTTGTGCCACTCCAGGATGCTGTCATCTCAGTCTGAAACAGGGTTACACTGCGAAGGTTTTGCAGAATAGGCATTTGTGCTGACTCCTCTAGAATACGCTTGAAATATTTCTTGTGCATTGGTGTGCTGAGACTCAGCCATTTCAAGCATGAAGAAAAATGCAATTTAGAAAGTTGGTGTTTCCTCACCAAATAAATAGGTAGCTCCATTGTTCATTTCCTCAAAGAAGGAAGGCAGTAAGATGACAAAATGCAGAACAGCAGCCTGGAGAACTAGTGATGATTTGCTAGTCCAGAACCAAACGTACCCTGTCATTCTGACACAACACACAGTCGTTTAAAGCAGGAAAGAATTGTTTGCCACCAGCTAGTGGGTAAGTGGGATTTGGCAGGATCCAGACCAGGTGTGGTGCCTGTAATACTGGAGCATGTGTTTCCTGATGCTGTTGTGGGAAACAGGGAGTGTGCTGATGTGAAATGACCTGACATGTTACTGTAAAAAGCAAACTGTGGGAACGTGTGTGTGTTTGCATAAATAGCGTGTCTTGATTAGGTTGAGAGAACTGGGAAAAGCTTGTTGCTTGAATTGAGATGACTTAATCTCACTTCTGTACCCTGTGCCACATCATGGACTCGCTTCTTTCCCCCTACCCCACTGCCCTTGATGTAGGGCAGGAAGAGGGCACTTTCTGAGCTCCACATGAGAAAATTTTCCTTGTTAACCACCAATATAGTCATTTTGCAGCATGATAATGTAGCTCTGATCTACTAAAGCAGCTTGTTCAGCTTGTCTCCTGAGACCCTTTTCTGTAGAAGGAGATGCAGCTTGATGGGTTGGTAGCCATCCAGAATTTCTTAATATGTACTCACTTTTGAAACTGGAATGGCTGAATGGATGGTGTCTTTGGCAGTGACAGCTCTGAAGGGTTTTACAGATGGAATACCTGAGTCAGCAGGATTCCAGCTGCAGTTTACAGTAACAAGGGAGGATCGTAACAGTGAAGGTAGTGCATTACGAGTGCACATAGTGACAGAGAAATAAACTGGCAGCATGTTCGCCAGAGTGCCACTGTACTTAATGGTTTTCTCAAAGTGTGGTGCTTCCAGACTCCAGCAACACAGCAGAGGAGGAAGTGACAGAAGTGATGGATATTCAGCACAAGAAATCTGTCAGCATCTAGAAGGAATGGCCAATTTCCTGCACCTGTATATTGTTGCTGTAAAGGTGAAAACACTGAGCATGTAAGAAAAAGCTAAGACTGTCACTGAATTTATCCTTTTTTAGCAAAGATTTCTCTGCATTTCTTAAAATTATTCTTACAATTTCTGTGCAAAGTCAACTGCAAAAAGAGGTTTCCTTTGTAGAATGGCTACAGTCCCTGGTGGTTTGCCAGTATTTCTGTCAGTCAATAACTGGAGGAAGGCGTTTTAAGTCAGTGGCTCCAACTGAAGACTCTCATTTAGTCCTGGGGCATCTTCCTAAGTACAAGTGTGCAGAGCTTCAGCTATAGGAGCGAAGTTCTGGAATTCCCATTAGGTATGGAAATAAGCAGACACGGAAGTTTGAGGTTAGAGTTTTATCTTCTGTTTCCTGTAATTAAGAAAAATGAGATAATAGAGACTGTCTTATGCAGTGCCTGCTATAGACGGGGATTCCCCATTCATCTACTTTTAGATAAAACTATTAATGCAAGGTTTCTCTCTGGTGCTTGTAAACCTCTATATTACAGCTGGCTAATGCTTCACAGTTTCTCATGTGATAACCCTTACAACACCGTGATAAAGCTGTGGTAGCTATAGAATTGCTATTGTCTGCAGCAGTAGCTCCACACCTCCTCCTAGTTCTACGTTTCTTATAGTTACTTCACTCAGCTCTAAGTGCCACTGAACTTGAACTTAAGGTTCAGAACACATCGAGCATTAGTGTCTCATAGTGAAAGCAATGAGTCTTGAAAACCAGCAGTAAATTTAATTTTGGGTTTTGCAGATATTTTGCACCTGCAGCTCTTTGCATAGTCTCTGAGACCAGGGCAGCTCTGAAAGTGGAGTAATGGCAAGAGCTGTAGATCACAGAGACGAATCTTCAAGGGAGGAGGGTGGATTTTAAGATGGAAAACATTTTGGTCTGGAAGGAAAGCAGAGAGGTGTTGGCAGGATGAGGCTGGCCTTGCTAACCTCCTTCAAGGCTGTTGAAAGGCTGTTTTTCTGGGTGCTGGATTTTTATTTATAGGAGAAGGGGGTCTGAAGAACAGTTGTCAAAATACAAGATTGCCACAGGGGAGCTCTGGGGGAATGGGAAGGTCTGGGAGAATACCTAGGTGAGAAGCATGAGAGGTAATAAGAAAAGCTAGCAGCTTCAGTGTGATGCCTTGGGCTGGTTGGATTGTGAGTGAATGACCGTGAGTAGAAAGAGCAGCCCTCAGCTCGCTGGCAGCCAGGGTCAGTGACACACCACTGTAGATCTTTGCCTTTCTTATGGCTCCCACTGTCTCCTCTTCAACCACTCACTTCTGGAGGTTCACTGGGGAAGAAAGCAGTGGCAGCAGCAAGAGTTATGAAGGGTAAGATGACTGCTAAACCAAGCTCAATGAAAGAAGAGGCAGTGAAGGACTGATCAGAACTGCTGAGCCATGCCTGGTTCTCTCCTGCCTTTCCATCATGGCGAGTCATGCTGGTACTAGTCCTGTGAGTACAGCTGGGTAACTCAGACAGGAGCATAATCATCATGCGCCAAAAATCCCAAAGGAAGTTTGTTTCAGCAGCAGCCTCTTAAGCTCTTAAACCGCACTTCTCAAATTCGAAAGCAGCTGTAGGAGTGTGTTATTAGTGTAATCTTGGGTGGTTCTAAAGATGAGTCTGAACGTGGGACAGCATTTTGGCATTGGGGCTGGTACAATTTCTTTGCACGTTCTGATGCTGAAGTTGCAGCCTGATGTGAGGCTGCAACCGAAGCAACCGCACCAGGGTGCTGGGCCTGCTGCCCAACCATACTTGGGAAAGCTTCCTGCCTAAACTAAAAATAAATCCAGCAATTGCCCTTGTTACTTGAAGAGCTCCCTGGGATTTCCCTCTGCTCAGTTTAGCTCGTGGCTTGAACAGCTAGGTAATAGAGGCTAGGTCGACTGTAAACCTTGATAATCTCTAGTAATTGTCCAGTCTTAGGGCCCTCATAACTCTTTGTAAATAATATTACGTTCTAGAAAGTGGACATATGATCGAGTATTGGGAAAGCTATTAGGAGCCATACATGTGTAGACTTTGCTTAAACAAGTTTTTTGCTTCCCGTCAGGATTTTGTTGACTCAGCCTGTATTTCAAGCATTAATGCTCAGAGTGAGGAAGCGAGTTATACAACATGTTGCACTGGTTAATTGTTCAGCATGCCAGGGAAGAGTTAAAAACCCCAATCAAGTGCAATAGCTGAAAATAAATAATAATGTATATAATCTGAAGTTCAAAATGAAAACCCTTTAGTTTTCCATCTTTTTATAGTTTTAATGACAGACATATCTTTCATCATCTATAGTACACATAAAATATAGAGCTCCAATTGTTTTTATGCCCAGGAATACAATTTCTGCATTTGAGTGTCTTTCTCGCTGTCATCAACAACATTGTAAGTTTGTCTAAATTCAGCAAGTAAAAACAAGGTTGAAAACTATGTTTTATACCACTAGCTGCAGGGGGCATAAAATTACGGTCATTTGTGGCTTTACTATTGTCAGTCATGTTCAAGAGTTTTTTCCAGTGAAAATTTATCACGCGCCTGTCACTGAACATACTTCAAAGCTGTAAGGCATTTTTCCAATACAGAAGCATTGAGAAATTCCCTGTGGAGTATATAAAGCTAAATACATTCATTCACCTTTCCTTTGTCTTGCTTTTAGAAGGGATAAACCTGAAGCAAGAGTGTCCAAAGTGTTTGGGGTGCTGAGCTCTGCTGTCATTAGACAGTGCACTTAGGTAATAATAATACTTGGCCAAAATGCTTTTTACATGATTACTTGTAGGAGTTGGGGAAGGCAGGAATTCTGTGTACAGAATTACTGTGGAGCTGGTGGGATGGTTCTGTTTTTTGACTGTGCCTGAAATGCCCCTTCAGCTCTGTGAGGGGAGGCAATCTGTGACCATGTTGCTAGGAATTACAACCGAAACAGTTAATTAAATCATAGAATCATCATAGAGCCATGGATTGTTTTGGGTTGGAAGGGACCTTAAAGCTCATCCAGTTCCAACCCCCTGCCACGGACAGGGACACCTTCCACTAGAGCAGGTTGCTCCAAGCTCGTGTCCAACCTGGCCTTGAACACTGCCAGGAATGGGGCGGCCATAGCTTCTCTGGGCACCCTCTGCCAGCGCCTCAGTGCCCTCACAGGGAAGAGTTTTTCCTAATACTAATTGTATTAAGGGAAGGCTGAAAGAGCAAAATATTATTGGTGCTTTGCCTTTCTCAGCAGAGATCAGTTTCTTGGGGTGATGGCTACCACAGGTTTGGCCTCTGGCTTACTTGGAAATCCTATGACTGCCTTGTGTAATGTAACATCCTGCACATGGCAGCAGTGAATTAGGGCATCATGTGCCCTGTTTCTCAGAGTTTTCAGTTGGGGAGCATATTTTGCTGTTGCCTGATTTGGAAGTCCCCTTTTTTGGCTTTGTGCCTTCCTACAATGAGTTGAAGCACTGCCATGTGGTGATCAGCTATTTTCAACTAAAAGTAGTAGAAAATCTGGGTGTTTGTTGAAAAGCAATCATTAAGGTAATATTCAGTTCTTTCAGGGCATTCTTCTTGGCATTGGGGCTTGCATTATGGGAAGGAAGGTGATTATTGGTGTCAGGAAGGAGCTGCTGCTGGAGGCTAGACCGGCATAGCAGCGGGGCCACGTTTTTCTTCTGTCTTTCCTAGTGAAACACGAAGCCTTTTTTTATATTTAAAAAGTTTTTGTTGTTTTCTAAACATTTCCCCCAGCCCCACTAAACTTCCCCCAGCAACAGTGCTGCCTTGAAGAACAATGTAAATGGTACCTCATATGGTTTGTGTTGTTGCAAGGCATTGGGAATTTATTGTGAATTACTTGCTCTGCATTTTGCTTGTGACTATTTGTGAATGTTCATAGTTTTCCAACTGCTATGCATTTGCTCGAAAATCCATTACTGAAGTAGTAGATGACTGTCTTGTGGGCTAATTCGCTTGTGTACAAAACACAGATTATTTTTGAGACAGGTAGCATTGTTTCTTTACTCGCCACAAAGGCTCTGGCCAGTGCTTTAACATTTATGCCTCTAAACCCACTTATTCAACATGAAAAACTAAGGTGAGGCAGAAACAGTACTGATCTCAGCAAGCACGCCAGTAATCTAGGCAAAGTCTGATTAGATCCTTAAAATGAGCAAAAGATCCAAATGTGTCATTGGTGGGAGATGCTGGTTCTGGAGCTGTGATGGGAAGGTTGAGGGGTCTGTTAAGCTGCAGTTTCTTAGTACTGGAAGCATTAAGTACATAACTGTAACCACAAAATTAGTTACCTAAGTGCAACTGTACCTAATCGTAACCACAAAAGCAAATAATGCCAACAAAATTTGCAATTCAGAATAACCATAAGTTTAATTCAGTGAGTAAACATCAACAGTTTTATAGTTAATTACATAAACTGGCAGCAGCACTTCTATAAATTATGGATCTGAATTGATTTCTAATTATTCCTTGAAAGACAAAAAAAAGAAAGGAGCTTGCATAGGCATTATGGTTGTGAGTGTATATACATATATATGTAATCTATTCATGCAGATACCTCTGCATATACATACTAATATGAACACATGCACATATATATGCTTTTTAAAGCTCATCAGTTCTTAAAAGGGTTAAGTGGTTTTAAAATTACCTCAACCCACTGCTTAAACATTGTTGCCTTAATTAATAGCTGCTAACATCTGAAGGGCTTGTCTTGGCTCTCAGAGTAACAGGGAAAAAAAGCAGCATGTCACAGAGCTCCATGTACATTCTTTCTTGTCTACTGCCAGTAAAATTAATCATTGTGGCTAAAACCTGAAAGGTTTGTTATTTCTGGTACTAGTGGACATACCAACACCTACAGTTTCTTACCTCCCTGCTTAACGTGTTGTCTGTGTTTTACTTCTTTTCAAAGGAATTTCATGGGTGTCTTTTTTAATTAAAAGGGGTGGCTATCGATACTTGTTACTTATTTAGCATTTCTGAATGCATTTAGCGATGAACAAATACGGGATGAAACTTTCAGCAGCTACTTATTAATTTAGCTTAGCCATAGTGAAAGCTAGTCCTTTCCAAACGACGAGTTAAAAGTATTTTGGAGCACTGCCACTACCCACAAGCCAATATGCAAAGCAGTGTTTCTATAATCCATTTTCCAGTGCTAAAAAAGTTTGTCCCTTTTGCCAAGCGCAGAGGCTGCATAAACTTGGAGTGGAGGTTGGGGAGGAACTTCCCACCTCTCCCTGTATTAAATACTTTGAGCAATAAAGACATATCTTTCTTACCTTTACAGATAAGATGCCATCTTTACAGATAAGATGCCATCTTTACAGATAAGATGCCATCTTTAGTACATAGAGGTATTGTAACAACGTGCCGTTCCCGTTGTCCACACAGTACTTTATAGTATCCATTTAACCCACACAGATTTTTTTAATTCTGAATTTGATGAATTTTCCTTACAAATATTGTTGTCTCTTGTATTCAGTGTTCCCCTTCCCAAATTTGCTGTGTATGCAGGCTGAAACCCCATAGCTTTTTGCAGTCACGTCCTGATCCGGGCTGCTCAGTGTCTGGGCAAAACACCTTGGAAACTCCATAACCAACTAAGCATAATGCCGTTCCAAAGCCCGTCCTGCGCTGTCCTGATTGCCTGCCCCAGCAGGGACCGTGAGTTAAGGCTGAGGAGATCCTTTCTGAGTCTGAACAGGGAGGATACAGGAGAGCAAAGGCGGGAGTGGGTGAACCCTCAGGCCTGAGGCCTTGTTCCACAGGCAGTCCTCCACTCGGATGGCAGATCCACCTCACTGCAGTGCTTAAGCTCCATAACAAACTGAACTCTGTCGTGTGTGGGACGGACAGGGTGGTGAGTTCTGCGCAGTGTCTCGCTTGTGATCTTTAGTCTCTGTGTTGAGATGGTTGCAGACTGCTACAGCTGGTTATACTGATGCAGGAGGGCGCACAGAGCTGCTGCTGACACAGAGGAGTCCTGAGGAAACAGGGCGGCTACTTTGAGACCAGGAAAGCAGAGCTGTGCTGACATTAAATTAAGACATTTAGCCTTGGTTAGAACTCTCAAGAAGATTTCTATTCCCTCACTATCCACTTGTTTTTGCAGCAGCAGCTCTGCTGTGGAAGTGTGAAACCTTTACCACACAAAACTAACGTGAAGCAGGACACGAAGGCAGAGGCCGTGGTATACAGCGTGACCTTCATTGGCTGGGAGGTGGGTAGTTTCCCCTAAACTCGTGCTATTTTCAGCTCCTGGCAAAGCGAGTGGGGCAGGTGGTGTGTCATCCACCCGCTCTTCCCTGTGCTTTTCCCAGTACACAGCCCCACGGCATGCTATTGTTAGGCACCAACGCTAATTGCTGGTATTTCAAGGCTCCCATCTTCTTATTGCTAAAGCCTGTAACAATAATCACAGCCTATATTCCCCATCTCTAGGCATCAAGGAAACAAGATATGATCATAGGCAGCGTGTTAATGTAATTGTAGTATATAGAATATGAGCTTTTTCTGTGTAAACACGGGCCTGGCCGCATCCTATGATAGCTCTTCCTACACCCCATACGATGGCTGTTCCGAGGCTCACCACTCAAGTTCCCATTATGTATATATCCACCCTTGTCATAACACCACCTCGGAAACACTCACACCGCTTGGTCCTGCTGCATAATGTTAAGAGGGTGGAATTTTAAATTGAAAAAGGCTGTTTAAGTAATGTCAGCAGCCTGACTAATTTCACAAAAGGAAAGAAATTCAAAGTTAAGGCTATGGTATATTCTTATCTAGATGCCTGAAGATTTCTGTGCATGACAATATGCCCCTAAAATTCAGAGCTGTCCCTTATGTCTTTAATTTCTCCCATTGTGTCGCTCCTTTTTTTTTTATTAAACATCAAACTGAATTCACAACAGAGAGTCAGCCTAGAATTTAATCCTCTAAATACCTTGAAAATAGAGGTTTAGACTAGAAGTACCAATATATACCCTTAAAACTTCAGTGTAATATAAAAGAGATTCTAATCACAACAGATCATTACAAAGAAGAGTAAACCACTTTAAAAAAATTAAGTGTCTTAAATATAATAAAAAGGAATAATTAAGAATCAAACAGGAAGCTGCTAGTCTGACAATTTAATGATGCTGAATTGGACTGAAAGAATTGGCTTTGCCATTAAAAGGCAATGAAAATCTGATAATTTCAAAATGGCACTAAGATCAGATCAAGTGGGTTTTGTTGGGGTTTTTTTTCCAAAATCAAACGCAGCAGAACCAGGAAGAAATGGTAGAATTCACCTTTGAAGAACCTTCGAATGGATTTGGATTCCTGTTGCTGCCTGGGGCTGAAACTGTTATTTAATCAGACCTGCTTAACATCTTTAGACTAGAGTCCGCCTAGGAATTTATTACCACATGGAACCTGTGTAAAGTAATGTGGCAGTCCTAATGGCCAAATAGAATAATAAAATATTGATGTTCTTTCATCTTATTTCTTAAAAAAAAAAGGGGGGAGGAGGGATTTGCATAACAATATTCAGGGTGTTATAGCTGATTATACTAGGAACTTCCCACTGTGTGCAACATGTAAATCAAAGCAGAGCAGACAACATGATCTGTGTCTCTGTGTATAAGTACAGAGATATGCATCCAAATAAAAAATCAAGCACGCTAATCTTATAAAATCCTCACAACAACTGTATACATAATTTGCACAAGCACTTACTGTGACTGCAGGTGAATTACAGCCATTTATTTACTCTTAATTGTTTTGTGAGCACTTGTGGCCTATGTCTGAGCATAACTAGGTGCACCATTACAAGCATTTCATAGATGGCATCATTGCATTTTTACTGGAGGGGCAGGTAGGTATTTTCTACCTGAGAATCTTAGGAACCAAACTTGGCAAATTGCTATGATTTTATTGCCACGGAGAAAGATGGGATTGATAACAATCACTTGGAATGTATTTATACTGTAAAAATAAACCCAAGAAGGTGAGAAAATTTAATCTTTTACTGGAAATCAGCTGTACAGTTAGTAAATACCCATTCTGGGGCATCGACAGCATTGAACTGGTACACAGAGGCAAAGCCTTAAAACACATCAGCAATTAGAACCCGCAGAGTTAACAGCTGTGTTTTCCACACTTCGTGTTCTCCTGAAGCACCAGTGAAATCTTCGGTGTTGCTTTCCTCTAGGCTGTTCTTCTGAGTGCTAAGCGTTCTACAGGCTACAGAAAGCAGTGTTTTCTGTGTGCTGATGCTGTTCACTCAGAATTAAGTCTGCAATCACTCTATATTCAAACATGACGGACTAAAACATCCGTTATTATGAAGCAAGATCGGTCCATTTTAAATCGCTGGCCCATAGCTCGGAATATTTCAAGGTGTGGAGAAATCACAAGCGTCTTGTCACCTATAAAACCGGTACGTCAAGCAAAAACACCCTCCCCCCAACTCTCTCCCAAGCCCCAATTCCGGGCTGCAGTCCCGGAGTGAAGCCGGTGGCTCCCGGCTCCCGGTGTGCTGCTGCCATCCTGCGGCGAGCGGGCCCCGCGGCTCCACTCTGCACCGAAAATCAGCGTGTGTGCTTGCCCTGGGTTCTTGCCTCCTCTGCGTGGTTTGCTGTTACCAGTCTTGGGTTGATTTCTGCTTGATGAATCTCAGACACAGGTAGTATAAAAACAGGAAAATGCCAACGGTGCCAATGAGGATGAGGTAGCTCATGTAGAGAGGGTGGGAGTCCAGGCCCATAGACTCTGTCACCTGTAGCCACGTACAACACAAAATTAGGAACACACACACAGTTTTTGTGAATGTTTGGTCCCTGCCACCCTTCCCCTTGGTCTGCAGCAGGCTGTAACTGTCAGAGTGGTTTGATAGCTGGTTGCACATACGTACATCCATACATAGCTCTCTGAGGAGCAGAGCTCGGCTTCTGTACAATTTCAGCAAGCAGTAGTGGGGCCTTGTGTAGATAATAGTTGCCCTTTATTTTATTTTTTTCCCTTTTTTCTCTTCCACTAAGAAGAAAGGCACAAAAGGAGTGACTGCTGTAGGCCCAAATTTGAAACATACGAAGTGTAACATGACTTCACATAGTAATATAGTGCTCGCCAAATTTGAGGCCTACAGTGTCTAGTTAAATATGATGGGCACACAAATAGTGTTCTACTTGGTTATCAAATGTTTGTAATGATCTTTATTAGTGACTTACAAGTTTCCCCGGTACTTGAAAAGTAAAATTTCCAAAAGTCATTTCATATGTGGCGTCATTGAACTGAATTTGCATCATTCCCTGAAAATTCCATCTGAGGAAAGACACTTTAGAAAAGCAATATGGAACTGGAGAAAAAAAGAAAGGGCAGAAGGAAATTGATACACACATACAACAACCTGAGACCTCAGAAACTGCTGTGTGGCTGCCAGATACAGCAGGTTTGTCTAATCTCTTGACAACCACAGGCTGTAAATATACACCAGTTCATTACTGGACAAAATGGCAGATATACTTTATATTGTCACAGGGAGATGGACAATTAGGAGAACGCTAATATCCATGTCTTTCGAATTCCCACTGTCAACAGAGTCAACAGGTGAAGACTGGAGCTGTTTCTATCTACTGAATATAATTCCTTTTACTAAACAAAATTAGCAACAATATAAAAACTAGTGGATTTCTTTTGACCAAACTTCTCATTACCTCATACTTGGAGAAACTGATGTAAAATGAACAATCTGACTCCAAGATGTCACCACTCAAGATTACGATTGCAAAGGTAGGAATAAAGCTGAGTTTTCCTGCACTGGACACACTCAGCCTCACAACAACCAGTTGCTGATGGAAACCATTAATGTTTCAGTTTGGAGGGATGGTGGGAGCTTTGTCCTACCTGTCCAGAGGTTTTTCAGGTTTATCACAAAGCCACCACTCAGGTAGAATGCTGTGAAGAGGACGTTGCCAAAGAAGGCTGCAAGCTGTAATGTTGGCAGCAGTGCTGCCATCCAAAGTGCCATTGCACGGGCAGTGTACACAGCCAGCCATACCAAGAGGAAGGTCAGCAGGAAATGTTCTACTTCAGGAACAAGGTTTGATAGCCAGTAGATGGGAACTGCATAAATGATAACAAAACCACAGTGTTCTGGGAGCTCCCCCAGAATCTGTTCAGGAAGAAAAAATTAGAAAATAATTTGAATAATATTTACAAAACCACCTGAGATGCACCTAATGTACTTAGGGACTGTTTATAAAAACTACAGGAAATACTGCTGTAGAATGCAGCTATCTCCCTGTTAGGTGTTGTCAGTGACATGCAAAACCAGAAATTGAAATCCTCACTAATTTTTTCTCCAGTTGTGACAATTCCTATAACTAATTGCTAAATTGAGAGGATTCTCGTTACGGATTATATGTCTTGTTTTGGCAGCTACTAAGAATTTAAGACACTTTCCCTGAGAACTGGTGTGCTTCATAATAATACTGTTACTGACTCATGGAAACCATATGTTTTGTCCAAATTTGGTTGAATCTGGTGTGAGGTCAAACTGGAGACAAATTTGGCTGTTGGTCACTTCCCTGCTTTGTCCCAAAGGTAGTCCACTTAGTAGCTACTTAACACAGTGTAAAACAAAAATGCACAGGATTTTCTCAAGTATCTAAAGATATGTATAGAGAGTATTATGATTATTTCTTCCAAAGAGGGCTCTTACTATCTTCTAATACTAAGGTTGTAACAAATTACATCGATTTCTCTATGAATAATGTGCAATCTTTGTGACACAATGCAAAGAATATTTTTCTCTGGCAACTATTAATAAGCATTTAAAGTCTTGTGCAGAAATGGAAACCTAAATTACAGATGCCATGGCAGGCAGAACTCATCTGACAGTGGCAACATCACAAAGAAGGGATTATTCTATACACCTGTGAAAAAGAGAATGTATTTTTTTAAAAAGTTCTGTTTGTTTTTTTTTTTGGGGGGGAGGGGTTCAGAAACTCTGGATTTTTATGTACTTAATGCATTTGTTTGTCTCTGACCAGTACAGGCCCAAACAACCACTGGAAATGTCACAGTTAGCATTTTGTCATTTCTGTTTTACCTTTGCTTTAGCATTTAGTGTTAATATTTTGTTTTGCAGATCATGGCATGTAATCAAACTTTCAAAAATTTTTCAGTGAATGAAATATGCAGGTATGTAAAATGGTCTAATCCCTCACATTTGAGTTTGAGATTTCTCAACTTCCAGCTAAACAACCCAGTGAAAGACTCTTCTTTGGCTTTTCTGGGGTGGGATCTCAGCCATGACTTATGACAACAGGTCTAAGGTAGTGTGAGGTTTCATCCATTAATGCCAAGGAAGCAAGAACAATAGCCTTAGCTGGCAGACACAAAAGAACAAAGTCAAATATGAATGTGATCATTTATACGACAAGGCTTTGATTTGTTTGTGGTTTTTAATGTTAAAGCTAGCAGTTTGTATTTTCTGGCAACAAATCCAATTACCTTAGCAAAAAAGTATGGGCTAACAGAGTACATTCCACTTTCCAAGTCATGATAAAGCATAGCTCTTTCCGAATGACCTGCAGGGTAGGAAAAAACAGGTTGGTTTCATCGTAGGGCTGCATTAAAAAGTATAATTTTTTTATCAATTTAAGAATTTTCTGATTTTGATTGCTTATAACTTTTACAAGAAAACTGGCACTTACATTTGGCAGCAACATCCAAAATCACTGTGAATGGGATTAGTGCACCTATCATGTACAACATTGCTGTTGTGTCACGAATAGAAAGTCTGGTATTCTCGTGGCCATAGTACAAAAATCCAATTAATAATGACATGAGAAGGGCCTCAAATCCATGGATTAATAGCATTGGAAGATTTCTGAAGTCATTGGAGACTTGACGACTAGGAAAACAGTAACATGACCATAAGGTATAGCACTTACTAATGCCGCTTAAATTCAGATACACTGAACACTCTCCTAAAATCAGTTCATGAGACTTCCTGATTTCAAATAGAATAGGAGTCAGGCTGTCTGTTTCTGTAAAGGATTTCACTTAATCAAAGCTATTAAGTGTCTGTAGCTGCCTACTATTTCAGGTCCAAAATGCTGAAAGCTTGAAGGAAGGCAATGGAGGTGGAACAGTCTGATTTCAGAGAGACAGGAGCAATTACTTCAGTCACAGAAGTCTCTCTGTTAGGAATCTCTACCATATGTTAACAACAACTGATGCTGGTAGTGATGTTTTACTGGTTCTAACCCCGTTGATCATGTTTCTTTTGAGTACACAAGCATGAAACCCAACAGCAGTACCTATCATCTATGCTGGTTATCATCAGGAAAGGTTTCTGGCTTCAAATCTGAGGTAAAGGTGTGAGGATGGCAATGCCTGAGCCTGCGCTTGCTGAAGGTTGAGTGACCACACTTTGGACAGGGTATCAGGATGGTAGCACCCAAATCTGGGACACGTATTGCTGAGCCTGGAGGCTCCTGCTGCTCCCTTAAAGCTCCAGGCTTCGAGCGATGTGGGCTGGAGCTGACTGCGAGGAGCCCAGGGCAGAAAGGTGGGGCCCTACATCTGGCTGCTGTCCTTTTCAGACAGCTGGGGCGAGCTGGTATAGCAACATCTCTGCTCTATGGCGTGCTCAGGACTACAGCTAGCTCTGTATTTTCAGCATGCACTCAGTTCTTATTTTGTACTGCTTTCTTATGCTTTAAAATGCAAATGAGCATGATACACAACTGTTTATGCTGGAGATAGGTTACCTTAATAATATAGTGAACTGCTTTAAAGCTCCCGGTAACTGATCACATGAATGGTGAGGCATGTTGATAGCCACTTCTGAATGGGACCTGCCCAAAATAAAAAAGGAAAAAAAAAAAAAAGGAAATTAGCATAGACTGTGGCTGTTAATTCCATTTCTGCTGTATGACATTCTTCTCTTTACCTTTGCTTGCTGACTGTGTTTGCAACATTGTCTCCTTCAGTAGTTTTCCATAAGAAATCATCAAAATCTTTGACATTTTCTAGGAACAAGTTGGCAAGAGTATTTGCTCTTTTTCGGCTTTCCATCTCCTTTTCTGCAGTCTGTTTATCAATACTGGTCAAATCAACTGCAAGACATTTGACATGTATCCATATGCTGCAGATGTGGTAACTTCATGATGTGTTTAGAATCAGAAATTTTATCATGAAGAGACAATATAACCTGTGTGCATGCATTAAGCTACAGTGGTTAAAACTTCATCAGTTACTTCAGGTAATTAGGGAAGAACAGATTGTTAATGTGATTTTTGTCTTGAGAAATGTCCCTAGTCATACAATGAATCACTGAGATTTCCTAATTGCTTATTATAATATTGTAGACTACTATTTTACATTTTTCTAAATTTTAATAGTGGCCTGAGAGGGCTGCTGAGAATAAACAGTTTGAATTTCCTTCTTGGTGTGCAGGCATTCACAATCTGTTATGTTACTGACTTAAATCACGTGGTATTTTTCCATCTGCAATATGATAGTTATCTTCCTTTTTGTATCTTACAGAGGTGCCATAAACTTTACTTGATACTGAGAAAGCCCAAGAATATTATCTAAGGACAACATAGTAGCAGCAACAATAAATGACTTAGCACTATTTACTGAACAATTATCTTTTTTAATCTAGTAGTCTTTTAAATCTGAATAATAGTACTTTCCAAGCTGACCTTCAGTGCAGAGTGACAATACCTGACATTTTGCACCTGCTTTCTGAGAGAGCTATACCTGCACATTTTGTAGGTCCTTACACTGGGCTAATCACATCTGTGCAGCCACTCCTCAGCAGGAGTTCATCAAAAATGAGTTGCAGTCTGCCTTGCCTCTTCCCTTCTGCCATGGTCTCCTGTTTCTCCATCAGACACACAGCCAGAATGTGTGCGTTCCTGTTAGGCGTTCCTTCTTGCTGTGGCATCCTCTACCATCCTGTCCTATTTCTGTCTTCCTGCTACTGATATTTGTCTTCTTTCTCTATGGTTGCTGACTCCGTGCATACCACTAAATGAGCTTCCACCTCCCTTCCTCATCCTTCCCTGCCTTCCTGTTGCAGGGGTTTCTCCCTGTTACACAGGCTTGCAGCTACAAGGCTCCTCAGGAGCGGCTCAGTCTCCATTCATATACAGGATGCTGCAAGCCTTCATCAGGTGGAGACTGCTCTGAACCATGGTGGTGACAAAGATCTTTTTGCAGGGCTTGACAGTGAGGTTTACTTCTGTTTATCTCTGCACAGCTGATATTAGCAGACTCTGCCTGCCACATAGGCACAGCTGAAGAGTTTACTCCAGAGCACTGAGGGTGGTGTTTGTATAAGGTTTCTGAGCCAACTGGAGTGCAAAGACCTTGAGGCTGGAACTGAACCAACCTCTGCGGTAAGAGACTACTGCCATTAGGTTAACAGGGCCAGATTCCCTTTTGTTACAAAACCTGGAAGAAAAATGGATTTGGAACCATGTAGTTAACGTTCTTTGAGAAGAGGAATAAAAGGGTTGCTGCTCTCTGGGTTTGGTTTTTCTCCCTTGCAACATGCTCTGTTGGGCAGCACTCCTCTTTCCCATTTACTGTTCTAGCTGTATTATTCCTCACCCTGAGAAAATAGCTACCTACATTTCTGGATTCAAAGGTCAGAGAACTAGCTACAGAAAGCAATTGATCAGTTCATCTGTGTCTTTCCCAGTGAAGATATTGAAGTTTGAACCAATTAAAACATGAGAATAAGTGTGCTAAACATGTGGAAGGGCTGCTACACCTGGCAGGATTAGACGGAGGATTATTTAAAACTGATTTTGTCCATATCTCTTGTTTTTGTTACATTTCAGATACTGACAAATAAGGATCTTGTTAAAAACTGAATTTGCTGCAGTATTGATTTGAGTCAGTTATAAAGCATTTCTAAGACAGTTATGGTCAATAAAGATCAATGTTAGCTAATACACTTATGAAAGCACATGATCTCCAGTAACCTTTTTTTATGGCAGTGTTTGATACTAACCATAGAAATCCGCAGGATTGCTGTACCTTGGGCAAGGATAGCCTAGTTCTGTGAAATACTGGACCATGTCTTTAGCTGTTCCACAATAAACAGTGAGTCCAGAAGTCATCAGAAGAACTAAATCAAACAGTTGGAAGATATCTGACCGGAGCTGATGAAGTGAAAGAAGAACTATTCTGTTTCCTCTGGCCAGTCTGGATAATGTTATCACAAGGTTATGTGCAGTAAAAGTGTCCAGTCCAGATGTGGGTTCATCAAGTATGAGTATTCCTGCCAACGACAATAATTTTAGCTGAGGAAAGCAGCATGTCTGATTTGGAAAATACGTTCTAACTGAAATGGTGCTAGTGCATGAAATCTCATCGATATATTCTTTTTTTTTTTAAAGTCCAAAGTATATTTCATACCAGCATCACAGAATATTCAACAGTGGCAATTTCTGTCACTATCTTACTGAACTTGATGGCCAAGAGTAATTATTTTAAATCTTCTTTTGCTTCCACTGGAAACAAGAGTTTTCTTTATCTTTCATTGAGGTGCAGATTTAAGTTCCTTCTTAAGTTTACATTCTTCTCTGCAGTTTTGCACTGTCTGTACTAATCAGGTACATTAATATTAATTAAAACAACAGTACTAGTTTTGTATCCTGCTACTGAAATATTTTAACCTTAATGCTCGATATTAAAACCTTCTGCATTATTCATGTGCAAGTACCCATACAGTATTAACTTGGATCCTCCTCCCCCCTCAACTTACAGTCTGTATATATATGTATATATACATATATGTGAAGAGATATGCATATGTTTGGAATTACTTGTTTGTTTTGCAATTTGTTGCTACAAACTTTGAAGTGTTTTATTGATTTGTAGTGTTTGTGGTGTTATGGAGCTTAAGGGCTTCAATGAGCACAAGGCAATGGCTATACACAAATAAGGTTTCTCTGCCCAGGGGGGTGTAACACATTTAAACTGTAAAGAATGCTTTACTTACATTTCCTAGAATTCAGTATCAGCACATCTATTCCTGACCATTGCTTCTTACAAAATAAAAAAAAAAAAGACTTCTGCTTTCCCCATAATTACAAAAATATAACTTTTATACAAGGAAAAATTTCTCAGGTCCATTTCCCAGTGGGTGAGCTGATAGGAAATCTTGCTCAACAAGAGGCTGAAGCCAAGATTAGTACTGCTTTTGATATATAGCAGAGCAGATAGGGGATTTAGTCCTGCAAAATCAACTGTGGATTTAGCATCAAGTTTTGCTGTTACTGAAGGCAATGGAAGTTTCTAGTCCTGTGGCATAAGCCAGCCCCTTCACTGAGTTGTGCAAGACCACAGGGACTAAGTATACAGTTAAAAAATTACCTTCCTTACTAACATTGCACATATAAATGGAGACTGGGTTGGAGGACAGGAAAACAATCTCAATGTTATAATAGGCCAGCAGCCTAAGTAACTTATGGCATGTGGACAGATAAAAAACAAACCTCACATTGGTATTTACAAACCAGAGCACTGCTGTGAGGGTTACTTCAGGCAACTTCCAGTAGTTTGTGTGATGCTTGTTTTAGAGAGCAGGGGGTCTCTGCCTAGGTTTGCCACTGCTTTTCCACTGGCACAGGTGGCAGAAGCGAAAGTAGGTTAGCTGCTGAAACACTCCATTTACAGAAATGTTACTGTAATAATTGCAGTATTATCTGTGATCATTACTGATTTCAATTTAAGCAAATGGACCAGCCCTCAGTCACTGTGTCTAACTTTGCCATGGAGAGGTAACCTCTGGCAGAGAGTGGTACAAGACCTGTTAAGTGTTCTGAGTATGAACTCCTCAAGGTACCCCAGGGCAACTGTGCATATGACTCTTCCCTGAAATAACCTATCTTCATTTCCATTTCCCCCAGTGGTCTGTAGTGGGCGCAGGAAGGTGTCAAGGTTTTGCTCACCTGGGTTCCAGAGCAGCTGCACAGCAATGCTCACTCTCCGCCTCTCACCTCCTGAAACTCCACGGTGATACTCGTTCCCTACCCTGGTGTTTGCGCACTGACACAATCGTAGTTCTGCTATAACATCTTCTACCTGAGGGGAGCCGAAGGGTAACAGAGATAAAGCAAGTTTATTTGCACACTCGTGCATAGATAAAGCTGAAAATATGATTAATGTGGTTAAAATTGAGCTCAATATTTCAGTGCTATCTGATTAAGAGACACTTGAAAACAAATCTTGATTATTAGAGATAACATTAAAAAAGACTCAGCGATCAGCAATTCAGTTCTTCTTTCAGCCTCTCTAATGCTTTCTCTAGATTGTCATTTTTTATGAGCTTTGGAACAATTGCTGGTTTCTATCTTGAAAGAAGAGAAAGGTTTATAATTCATAATCTACATAAAAAAATGCCAGATTAGCTGTTCTGACTCCAAACACACAGGATCTCTTGGATAATTCCTGTCAGACACATTTTTGACAACTTTTTTTTCCAACAGCTTAATTACCCTTTTTTTCCTTTGTGATTCTGAAAAAGACTTTGGAAGGCGCAGTTTGGCAACGAACAATAGTGTTTCTCTGACAGTCAGGTGAGGGAGCAGTCGGTCATCCTGACAAACATGTGCTATGCATTTCTTAGCAAGCTGGGGTGTGCAGGGTTTATTATTGATCATGATTTGACCAGTCTTGACTTTGCCTCCATGATCCCGGCAGGTTATCACATCAAGCAAGGATGTCTTTTCACCAGCTAGAAGAATGGAAATTGAAAATTATATTAATTTACAAGGGATAATTTTGAAAAGTGATTTAGTCACAGACAGTGGATAGAAGTTTTTGTTCCTCAATGTCTTTTCCCCAGCCCTTCCTGAAGCTTTTCCAAAGACACAGGGACACAATGGTCTTGAAAGAAAATACTGACTATAAGCTCATGTTCAGGAAATCTCTCTCCTCTGGAATGGAGTACATGACTTTAAACTCTCTTATTTCCCTGCAGAACTGGTTAGTTGGGCATTGAGGATAGTTCTGTGAGCTCAAGAAGTAAGGTCGTCAGATTTTGTCTTCCTGTAACCTTTCTTTCACTTTTGAAATGGGTGAAAGATGGTGTCCCATGCTGGGTGCAGGGCTGGCACCTAAATGCCTGGCAAGAGCTTGCTTTGTGGAGAGAATTGTGAATACAGAAACAGCAGCTGTAACAGCTGTATGACTAAGGCACTGAATGATTATACAGACAATAGGAATCTTAATCATGATTGAAATAAAAATTATTGAGACTTAAATAAGACAAAAAGTCATTTAAATAATTAAGAAAAGCTTGCTCATACTCAGATCTAAGAGAAGTAAAACAATGAAAACAGCACCTGACTTGGAATTCAATGGCAAATGATTTTTTCCTTTTTGCTGTATGATACTGTATATAAACACACAAAGCTGTCTTATTATGATTAGATGTCATTTATTTCTAGTCTCCCTGTTGAAAGATTAACTCCACACTTGTTTCTTAATATATACATTTTAAAAAAGAAACCTATCCATTTGTAAACCACGTATTGCTGTATTTAAGGGTGACATATTGATTGCTATTGACAATGCGAAACCCATCAGCAGTTTAATCCATTTTACTAAGCCATTTGATGAAATAGATGATAAACAGCTTTTAAAAATAGTTCGACTGGTTTGCTGAAAGGGGCTTGTGCTCATTGTATGTCCCTTACAAAGGTGCTATAACTCAATATGTTATTTCATCAGAAGCTTTTCCTTTTACTATCAGGACAATATCTAAGGTACGACTTCAAATACATTAAGGATATCTGCTAAGAAAAAATTCCCACGGCAATGGGAAAGAAAAACCTATTTTGTAGAAATAAAGTTGAAATCTCTTTGGCAAATATACTTTCCCTTTGAGAGAGAGCATCTTTACTGAATCACTGAGCTAACTTGATGTCAGGGTCTAGTGCATGGGGTTTTTTGCTTCCAAAGCATAGGTACTTTTTACTTCAGTTTAATAGGTGACATGTCTACTACTTACCCCTCCAGATAAGCTCAGACTCAACTAACCACATGGGATAAAGGCCATCTGTCTATTAGTCACCCTTGCCTTGAGATTAAACCAGTCTCACTAGAAAATGTAAGAAGTCAAAGACCCAGTTTAAAGCCAAGCAGAAGAGGAATTGTCTTTTCTTCTCCTTAAATTTCTCTTAATTAATCCAAAGGTGCTATTTTATCCTGTTAGAATTGTTTCAGTCTGAAGGGAATTTCTGCTTCTGGCATGCAAGTTGTCACTGATATTTCTTACAGGGTCTGTCCTCATTTGTCTGCTATGTTACTGAGTAAAGTCTGCAAGTGGCTTGTCTTGAATCTGGGTTCATGTCCAGCAGAGTCAGGACTGCAGGTCACATGACAAACCCTGCTACACCTCAAGAAAAAATAGCAAATGTGTAAAAGCCATAAAAAAGTTGGATTTGGAAATAAATTTTAATTATCCCCCCCCCCCCAGTATTATTCTGTGTTTACTCATACTTTGTTTCCTCATACATTTTAAAGAATGTATTTAAGTGACACATTTCCAACGGTTGTTTCTCAACTAGATTTTGTCATTCAAGACTGCAGAGTATTGTTCTTGGCAGTGTATGTTTTATCTGAGAGTTGGTGAAATCATGAAATTTCTTTCCTCTTACCAGTGCTCCCGATAATAGCTAGCATCTGACCACTTCGAACTTTAAAATTAAGATTCTGGATTACTGACACATGAGAATGGGGATCTGATTTCCAGGCCCAGGGCACCTTCATCCGCGCAAGGTGTTCATACCAGGGAATCTGGGATGCCATGTTAACCTAACAAAGAAAGAAACAAGTCCCTTCAGTATAAGCAATAAACTACTTAGTAATAAATATCTCCAAAGTTATATTGCAAGCAGAGATTATATTAAAATAATATTGTTAATCTTCAGAAATATGTCGAAGAAAGTTCTTTTATAGCCAAGTATGGTTTTCATGCCTTGCTTCTTATTCTGTTAATCACTAACGCTATTTCTGCCCGCTATTACTTTGATAATTTATTGCTACTGTAGATTTTAAATGCTTCAAATTTTTAACATAATTTGAAATTATGCAAAATTGAAAATTGTGAAATCTACTTCAGATGCCATGGAGGCAAAAAGGGAGATGAAAAATTTCACTGTTTTTCTGAAATCCTCTTTGTAAGTCACCCTCCCTTTGTCTCCTTCTGCATATTCATTCTTGCCAAGGGCTCTCACCATCCCGAGCTGGATAAACAGTCCCCCTGCTCCAGCCTTCAGAGCAGTAATTTGGTTCAAGACTAAAAAAAACCAGAGCCTAGAAACAGATCTCTTTTCCTGTCTCATCCCCTAGCTTTACTAGATGTGTTTACAATGGAGGGTTTAGCCTGCTGTCAATATTGCAGCCAAGAGCATGATTCTGCTTAAAAAACTATGTATTTGATTGCGCAACAATCATGTGAACTTTGTGTTGTGAACTCCAAGTTTGTTTGGATTTAAAAATGGCTTGCATATAAAAACAAGCATTACTGGATATGTTAGCTGCTGAAGGGAGTATGTAAATTACAACTTTTACCTGGTAGTTGAGTTGTTTGACCTCAAGAATGTTTGATTTTCCTCTATATGTGAAATACAGACTGTTGTCATCTTCAGAGCAAAAAACAGTATCCTGGGCATCCTCAGCATTCTGGGCTTTGGTCTGGAAAAGTTATAAGTTAATTGCAATAGTTAATTATAATACCTAAAGTGCTGTTAAATCTTGAGTTCAGAAAAGGTGAAACACAAAGAGAATTATATTTTATGGGATATAACAGTATTGTTGGTGAGTTACAGTAGTGCAAAATTCTGAAGGGTTGAAATGAGTTATCTTTTAATTGTCATGAAAGGTACTTTGTTCTAGCAGCATGTATGAGGGCCAAACGTGCTGTGCTATGCTCTTCTATTCGCTTTCAGTTCAAATGAGATCAGTTTCAAAATGGAGATAAATATTACACCACTATGAAGAGATTGGACGCTATTTCTTTGAGGAAAAAATACACTGCTTCAGCGATATTAGTCTAGTGGATCAAAATGGTGCATGTTGAAATTCGTAAGTTATGACAGCTAAAAATTAAGGCTTACTGGAAGTAAGTTCATCATTGACAGGGATTCATTAACTTGGAGTCTTTATGAACAAGTAGGTGTGCAACCACAAGTACAGTCTCTTTTTCTTCTCTTTTAATTTTTGTAAATTCATGGCTCGTCAACTGGAACTTAGGGTTCTGAGATATTAGTTAAAATAACAGTCTCTCCTTTCCTTGGTTAACCTTTTGCATATAGTTGCAATCAAGAAGCCTTTGCTGAGGCAGCTTTCAGGCTTTGGGTTTAAAAGCCTGTAATTTTCATTCTGACTAGCCATATCTCTCCTATAAACCTGTGCTTTTCCTACAAGTCACACTCATATCCTAGCCAAGGCAAATGTACCTGTTCACTGTGTAGCAGACCCTATCATGCCTTAGGTGTCTTTGGCAGATGGTAATCACCATCTTTGTGTGCACCTCTTATTCTCACAGCAAATAAGGCTGATTAATCCTTTCTGTCTAGATACACAGTAGTCAGCAACATGAAAACACAGAGCCTGAAAAGCCACATTAAAGCCCTCCAAGCTCCCCCCACTGCAAAAGCACTTCGCACTCTTACTTATGTTAAATTTATTTTTTTTTTAAATCAGGTGTTTCTCAGCAAACGTGCAGAGCTGGTTTACAGTCCAAAGGCACATCCTGGGAAAGCCAGTCTGGCTCATACTCAGGGAGTTTCTGATCCATACACCTATCTGAAGGTCCCATGCCTCGGCTTCACCACCATGGCACCTGAGCACAGCTTGCATGGCACTAGCCGCATCCCCAGTGTGCTCTTGCAGGGAGTGAGGATGTTTTCCGCTCCCCATTTCAGAGCTGGAGCGGGGAGGTAAGGTCTCACTGCGTGTGAAAGCCCAGTTGGCAGGCTGACCACTCACCTGTCCCAGCTCCCAAGCCGGCACTGTAGCTGCGGGACAGCTAAGCCCATCGGGTCCCTCCTTACAGGTCTCACCCACCATCACGTCCTTGCATGACGCCTGGCTCCAGCTGACACTATCCAGAGAGATAGTTTCAATATCTTCCTTCATGTTGGTTGTGGAAGGTCTTGCTCTTTGTGGTGGTTTGAGTATTGGCTCTTCGAAAGCTGTAGAAATCCTTCTCCTCTTGGCTTGAGTTCAGTGCTTTCCAATCTCCTTCACCGCAGCCCCATTTCTCCTGGCACGCTGTCTCTGCAGTTGGCATGACCCTGTGGACAGGGAAATATTCCCCTCCTCTGGGGCAGTAACAGCCCAGGCTAAAGGTACATCAGATAGCGGCCTCAGCTAACCGCCTATCAGTTGTTTTCAGGAAAAAGGAAGAACTTAAAGCCCCTTTATTTTCTTTTTGGCACTTTCCAGGGTGGCAAGCGCTGGGGCCAGCGACCTGCTCTGACCTGGGGACAGCAGAGAGCTGCCCTTGCCTGGTTCTGCGTGAGGCATGGTGGTGGCAGCGTCAGGCACCTCGCCGGCAGCGTGAGAAAGGGAGCCTACGGGGCTCCAGCACTGGAAGATGTCAATGTCAGGCAGAATGTCTCTCACCCTGGAGAAGAGTGACACCGACGGGCAGACAGGCAGGGTGAAGGCCATGATGCAGCCCCCCAACAGCATCAGTGTGCAGGGTATCTCCTACACCGTCAGGTAGGGCTGAGGAGGGCTGCATGGCACGCCCCTGCCTGCCAGGAGCTGCTCTGACAGCATGGACTGAGGGGAGAGGGGCTGGGATCGGTTGGCCATGGGTTTAGCTTCAGCCCAGCAAAGGAGGGACATTGCCAGGCTGCCCTCTTCATGGTGCTGGGCTGCCACCACAGGGTTTGAGTGCCTGGACTGAGAGAAGCAGAGCTAGTCTGTTCTCCAGAGGGTTCACCAGTTCTTTTTCACATGTCTCTGAAGGAGATGCTTTAAAGATTTCCAAAAGTTGTGTCCCTTCCCTCTGACTTTCTTATGGTTGCCAGACAGATGATGTGAGATCATAAGAAAACAGGCGGACTAATAGCTGGCAAGCATCATCAACAAGTAAAGCCTCAGTTAAAATTTCCCCTTTTGTTGTAGTCTGAAAGCATCCCAGCTGTCAGTTTGAAAAATCTGTTCAGACTTCATTTTATCTTCCAGATAATGCTGAAGTTAAAATGTTAAAGCCTAGGAAAGTGAGGGGGGAAAGGTATTTCCCCCTTTCCCCCGTGCTGGTATTTTAAAGCACCTTCAGGCTCCCATCCCACACGCACGTAGCTATAAAGCATTCACTTGCTTTATGCAAATTTTTTAAATTTCCTCTATTTAATTTTTTTAATTGTTTGTTTTCCAAGAGAACGTGTTGGCCCATGGTGGAATGTTTCTTCATATCATAAAAAATGGACCCGGCAAATACTTAAGGATGTTTCATTTCACGCAGAGAGCGGTCAGATTATGGGGATTTTAGGAAACTCAGGTAAGTTTTTCCAGTACTTTAAAAGAAATAAGATTGAAATTAACACTGGTGGCTTCCACAGTGCTATGAGTGTGACTGAGGTCTGTGTTTTAAATAATGATATTGCAGCTGGTTTTAATCTCTGTGGTGCTTGGTTTTCAGAGTTCAATCTTCTGTCATCTAACTAACAATTATAAGTTCATTAAGAGATAATGTTACTTCTAAACCCAAATGTTTAACTAAGAAGTGTGAATTTGTATGAATTAAATGCCAATTTACACATATTCTATGTTTCCCATTTAATTCCCTTTTACTAGCTGCATTCTCAGGACTTATTATTTTAATGTTATTGAGAAAAAAAAAATACTTTCTTCTTTTCATATGCCTCCATCCAATTGAGGCTACTGCTCTTGAAATCATGTAATTCGTTTCACCACATGATTAATTTCTTTTGTTTTAAAGGATCTGGAAAAACAACACTTCTGGATGCAATATCAGGAAGACTGGGACATAAAAACAATTTTTTTGGTGATGTGTACTTGAATGGGTGTCAGCTGAAGAAGGAACAGTTTAAAGATTGCCTGTCTTATGTGCCACAGGTTGAGTTCTGCATTTTTTGTGTGCTGTGCTTCCTTTAATTTTAAAAAAGTAAAGTTGCTAATGCAATGGAGTAATGTAATCTGACTGTGATTTTACTAGTCAATTTACAAAGCAGTTAACAAAATGTATGAATGAATGAATGAAGGTTGTGCAAGCAGGAGCAAGATCTTAATTACTTCAGTATTAACTGCTTCTTCCTCTTCACCCTTTTTTTTCAGAGTGACACTTTGCTAAGCTTCCTCACCATACGAGAGACTCTAACCTACACTGCTTTACTAACTCTTCAGAAATGCTCCAATGACTTAATCAGAAAGAAGGTCTGTATTTTATCATCTTCCACCAAAAAGGCAGACATGATGTCATGTAATGCTTTCACCAGCAGTACTTTCCATCCATGGCTGTGTTTTACGTTTACAAAGTTTTGTAATCCTCACTGCAAATGAGGAGAAATCCTCCTTCTGAGGAGTAGGGCACAAGCTCTCTGGTGCTCCTTGCTCTGCAAGGGGCTTGTGCTGGTGCCCTGATGAATCACCATTGTATTGGGGCAAAACATTTTTCCCCAGAGCTGAGGCAGTTCTGTTACAGATGCTGCTGTTGGCATAGAGGTCAATTCCCCTTCTCCAGCTGAGAAACACAGCTCTCTGGGGTGTTTAGGGCTGCGTGTGCTGGCAAGTTTCATGGGCAGCAGAGGTGACTTTGACACTACTCTGGCTGTTGTAGGCTGTCTTCCACTAACCAGAACAGCTCCAAAAAGCTGGTCTAATAAGCCATATACAAGCTGCTTTCCTGATAAAATAAGTGTGTTACAGATCTATTAAAGGCCTTTTTTTGGCCTCTCTTGAGAGTAAAGATTGGATATTCCTGACCAAAGGCTCTTGCTTTCTGTCTTCTGTTTTCACCTATTTTCCACTCAGTATTTTGTACTTTTCTGGAATTGATGTGCTTTCTGCTCCCTTATTTTTGAAGCCAGACCAGCACATTATTCTTCATACTTTAACATCTAGCCCCACCTTTTAATCTTTTAATATCAACTGAAGCTAAAACTGTACTCATTTCAGAATACATGAAAATAAAATAAAACAAAAAGAAATTGAAATAACATATTAAAAATAATGAAGCCAGATATCTTCCAAATAGAGTGGATGCAAACAGCATAATGAGAAAGCCATAGCTTAAAATTATGTCTTTTTCTTTCATTTTTTCATTTTGCACACAGGTATCTGAGCTGGACTGTGTTTAGTCTTTCTAAATTGCAATTATTTTCCAGGTAGATGCAGTTATGGCTGAGGTGAGTCTCAGCTTCATTGCTGACAAAATGATTGGAAGTCGTAATTTTGTAGGAATTTCAGGGGGTCAGAGGCGTCTTGTTTCAATTGGAGCACAGCTTTTACAGGATCCCAGTAAGTACCATGCATAGATTTTCCAAGTAAAACAAAGCAGTGTCACCTTGTGCTCCTACCATGGGTCTCCATAAACCACTTTAACATACAAAGGCATTTATATTCTGTAATTCAGCAAAAGCTAGTCTAGTAGTGACAGAAAAGGATGAGCAAGAACTGAAGTTTGCCATTAATCTATTAGTTGATCTTGGAAAGCTGACAATCTCAAAATCTTAGATCTAAACATAGATTTAGATTTGCATTTATTCATTTCAAGTCTTTTGGGGCTCACCCTTCCTGTGTATGAAATGTTGGTCGTGGCCCATTATTTTGTAGGTCTTAAGTGCATTAGAGCTATAAATAAGCAAGGACTGAGCCTTTTAGTGGAGTAGCTGCCATTAAGCCATGTATGTTTGAGTGCTAGATCCAAAAAGAAATGATGAATGAAATCAAAGTAACTAGAAGAATTAGCCATGGGAAACAGAACAGTAAATTTTCTCAGTTTTGAAATGGTTTCTTACGTGTGCCAAAATCTTATGAAGTGAATGTATAGCATGCATTTATTGGATTCTGGAGTCCTCATACTGCTGCAGATGTGCTAGGACTGCATACCAGGCTGGATGGAGCATTTAAGTAGCAAAGTGAGGTTTATCACTGCTGCTGGAAACTCTTGGAGAGTCCATTGGGACTAGTTATTGCTCAGGAAGCTCACTAAACCCTATAGTAAACACTACAGTAATTCTCTGTAAATAAACTTAGAGAGAAAGCACTTCTCCCTCCTTATCCTGATCAAGGTTGAACTTCGGTGTCATGTCTCATCTATGTAAAAATAATGGATTTGAGTGTAACTTTTACCTTTCCATGTGCAATAAAAGCACAAAGAAAATGCAGTACTGCCCCCTTATCGATGGAATTATATAAGTTGTATTTTAACAACTCTTAGTTTGTTCATAACAAATTCTGGTCATATATAAAGATTTAACTCAAATTACAGATTCTGGGCAATTATGTCAGTTATATTTACCTTTGTATACATGCTGAAATTTGTCATTATTGTTCTTAGAAGCAGATGTATATATCAAACCTAGTTTGGTAGTCTTCAGATTTCATCTGAACTTACGAAAATATCATTATGCTCTGATCCTGCAGTAGTTTCTTTATGTCCTTATTACTCGTCATTGAAACTGAACCACTGAAACTAACTAAAACCTAGAGATCACATCATGGCAATACCTATACATACTCTGCTTTACATGTGGAACTTCACATGTAAAGTAATTCTATATTATTTACCAAATTAGCTTCAAAGGCAGAAGCTATAACATTTGCTCCTCATTTACCTGAGTTTTAATGCTATTCTTTCTCATTTCACAGAGGTCATGCTGCTTGATGAACCAACAACAGGGCTGGACTGCCTAACTGCAAAGCAGATTGTCTCCCTTCTCTCAGAGCTTGCACACAGGGGCAGGATAGTGATTATTACAATTCACCAGCCTCGCTCAGAACTCTTCAGGGTAAATGATATCTACTTACTATTTACTCTTTTTTTTTTGCCAAGCTTTTTAGTACCTAGGTTCTTTTCAGGATAAAAGTACAATATGCAGTATAGTTGCCTTCAAAGGCTCTCTTCCTTTCCCCATTATAAATACAGGCTTGTCTTGAACTTTATAGCTCTGGCCTTCTGCCTATCACAGGGCACTTTGGGTAACATATTGCCCTGTGAAAATAGTATGCACACTGATTGCCTAAGCTTTGTGTTACACAGCTGCCCAAAAAACTGGGAGAAACCATGCAAATCCTCCAGTTGTACATGCACTGTAAAAACTAGAACTTTATTTATCTTTACATATTCACATTTCAGTAACAATTGCAACTTGGACAGATAAAGCCACGACTTGGGGAAAAATAATTATCTTTTTTCCTCTTTGTGTCAGGTGATGTGGGTACACCTTGGTCGCGTGATGGGGCAGGTCTGCCTTTCAGGGCTTGTGATGAGGAAAGCTCCTCTCCCTTCCCATTACTGTTTTGCACTTTGCTCTTCTGACACATCTACTAACCACCACGTTGAATGCAAGGCACCTCTTCCCTGTGACTGAATTGAGCATAAGTGGTCAAGCAGCCAGAGAGGAGTGAGAGTGCTCTACTGGATTGAAAGCAGTCCCGGTGCCTTGGGAATATGGATTGACCATAGCTGTTGGGAATCCTGCCCTGACAAATATTCACCTGGACAGCAGTGCTTTTAAAGTCCTTAAGCACTTAGGGATAATATTCCAATTAATTACAAAATAATTAATATTTTTATTATTAATTAATAATTAATAAGTCATTAATCTTCCAATTAATTAAAAAAATTCCAATTCCCCCAATCTTGGGGATTTTGCAGTCTGGGGCTATTAAGCACTGAAAGAGGTCAGTCAATAAGTGAAGGTGCATTAGAAGTGAATCCAGAAGGCCGCAGCTTCCATTTCCATTTGTGGATTACCTCTGTATGTTGCTGTCCCTGACAGTTTTGAGAACTACTAGTTTAAAGAGCTTTAAGATATGTCATCTTGCATAACCACCAAGAGGAGTGAAAGGAAGAGTAAACTTCCTTTGAGAGAAATATAGTAAGGAAGTTTGAATGTGTCAAAATTATTTTTCCTGTCAAAGCATTTTTATTACTAAGACAGCAGCTGTACTTCAGAATTAATGCACTTCTCCTCAATACCTATTGCTAATATATTCATATGCCCTCCTGCAGTTATTTGACAAAATAGCCATCATGAGCTTTGGAGAAATGGTTTTCTGTGGGAACCCTATGGAAATGATCACTTTTTTTAGTGACTGTGGCTATTCTTGTCCTGAGCAATCAAATCCTTTTGACTTCTATGGTAAGTTTGCCCAAGTTGTTTTGGTAAAAAAAAGGTTCTCTTTAAACAAACAAGTTGTTTTCTTCCACATATTAAATTATATTTATTTTTTCCCCAGAGATAGAAATGTGTTGAATTTGAATTCTTCTCCAACTCTAATTATTTTCAGCTCGGAGAGGAGGTTGGGCCCATGTAACTTCCACTGACTCCATAAACCAGCATAAGTTTGCAGTTGGTCTGAAACACAGCAGAAAGGAATAAGCTACTGATAAAAAAGGAATCTCAGGTTCATGCAACCTGGAGATGGCATCTCCTTATGGCTTCTACTGGATGCTGGAAAATCAAATTGATCCTAAAAATGTGGAAAGTCCTATGCTCTTACATACTCAGAGATGCCAAGCAGCTGGAAACAGTTGTTTTCTGGAAGGAAGGATGTAGAATAAATATGGGATAACTGATCCCTGCAAATATATGTTTGAAGAGAATGTGTATGTGCATGTGCATGTATGTGTGCATACATGCATACATACATACATGTATATATCTTCCTTTTTGAATCTCATATGTAATCTGATTTTTGAGGATACTAGCTAGGCATTAACTAAGGAATCTGACCAATCCAAAAAGCTATATTCAGAGGAGGCAGTGTTTTCCTATTATCTAGATGGCATCCAAAACTCAGAGAGAAGAGAGGATGGTTGTTGACATGAAGCTGGAATGGGATGAAGCTGAAAATACTAGTGTGACAGTGAGGATAATTTTGCTTTCATGAATTTGAATAGTCTTGAAAAGCATAGATGAGTTGAGATTTAGACCCACTTTTAAAAAAGCTTGGTAAAGAGAGTACTGCATTCTTTAAGTGTCAACCCTTGAATGTGACAAGAAAAGGAAAAAACACAGTTTAGAGCAAAGAATCATCAGAATATTTAGTCTTTGGAAAATTGGTAGTTTATATTTTTCATGTGATTTAATGATGTGAATGAAGGGATGGATCCTGATACCATTTTGCACCAACAGCAGAGGAAAATAGAGCCTACATACTGAGTGAAGCTTATGTTATTGAAAAGTTACATGTGTTTATTAAAAAAGTACAACTGCATGTAGGCATTAGCTATTTGGTCTAGTGACTAGTTGGTGTTATCATTTTATTAAAACACCCATGGTTGCCATTTATTTCCTATATGACTTTCAGCAAGTCACACTGGCCAAGTTTTAAAAAGTGTCTGCATTTCAGATGTTCATATTTACAAAAGTGAAGACTTAATTTTGGACTTTTTTTATCATTAAAGACAATTATGCTGAATTCCAGCTTTCAGAACACCAGGGAAGTATTCATAAGTCTAATTCAGATTTTGAGGACAAATTAAGAATCTTGGGCAAAGCCTCCTTTTCTCTTGTTCAGGACGTGTTTTGGAGTTGAGCATAACACTGTGAAACTGAAATCTGAGCAGGACAGAAACCTGAGGAATAAATAACTGACAAAGATGCCTTATCAAATGTAGAAGAGCAATGTAAAAATCTGCAAGAATCAAAAAAAATCCGAAGAACAACAGCCTTGTTTTCGAAACCTTAGATAATTCATTGCTGTTAAGGAAAAGGGAAATTTCTAATGCATTTCAGCACTATAGCTGAATCTGTGTGCCTTGTATAAATAGCCCATACAAGGTTCCCATCTGCTAATAAAAGAATTGCTGGTGTCAGGAATAGGTATAGGTGGATTTATTAGAAAGGAACATTATGTGAAGAAGTATTTACCTTTTCATAAGTTCCATGGCAGTAAGTAATATTTTCTTCAGCTTGGGCTGAGCCTCCTAGAGGAATTTGGCCTGCTGAACACCCTGTAACTTCACATTAAAACAGAAGTATGTCTGAGAAGGAGGTGGGTGAAACCCAAGTGCAACAATGAAGTAACAGCTCAAGTAAAGAAAATCAATGTCTCCACAGCATGATCTCTGACTGAAAAATAAAGCTCCATTGTTACGGGGTTATGGAGGAGTAGGTAGAAGACAAGGGGGAATCAGGGAACCATGTCTGAGCATTTGGCTGAAAACATGAGAAATACATGACCAGAATGTCAACTCTTCATCCTCATCAGTGTTCATCCTCAGCTGGTTCTCTGTCTTGCTCTTGGCAGCAGCAGTGCTTCACCAGTGGCACAGCGCTGTGCTATGCAAGGAGAATGCTTAAAGTCTGACCACACCATTTGGTCCTTGCATTTCCAGATAAAGGACTTGAGCTTCAGGGTCCTGCAGAGGCCACAAAACACAAAGATTTCCTGTGGCTGAGCAGTTATTCTTTCATGTTGCTTCTAATGGAAAGGAGGAGTAAAAGAAACCTTGAATACTTCCATGGACCTTTCCTTATTTGCAGATTTGAGGAAAGAGACAAGGAAAAGCTACCTGCAAGTTGGGGAAAGAGATATGAATTGAAAGTGATGTGTATACAAGCGCAACAAGTATCTGAAAGGAGGATGGAGCCAGGAGGCAGCTGGTCTCCTCCCAAGCAACAAGTGATAGGACAAGAAGTAATGGTCTCAAGCTGTACCAGGGGAGGTTTAGATTGGATACTAGGAAAATTTTTTTCACTGAAAGGGTGGTCAGCCACTGGAACAGGCTGCCCAGGGACATGGTGGGATCACCCACGTAGATGAGGCCCTCAGTGACATGGTTTAGTGGTGGACTTGGTGGTCCTGGGGTGACAGTTGGACTGGATGATCTCAAAGGTCTTTTCCAACCTTGATTCTACGATTCTAACACTTCTTAAATTTACAGTGGATCTGACATCTGTGGACACCCGAAGCAAGGAACATGAACTTGAAACCTACAGTAGGGTTCAGGTAATTGTATCAGCCTACAAAAACTCAGAGATCTTTAGCAAAGTTCTGGCAACCATTGAAAGAACAAAGAGTATGAAAGAGCTGACACCAATTCCATTCAAAAACAAAGACTCACCCAATGCCTTTTGCCAGTTGTGGATTCTTGTACGGTAAGAATCTTATTTTTTTAACTCCTTTTTTAAAAAAGAAAAATCTTTCTTTCTTACTCACTAATCTTTTGGTGTTATTGTTTTGTTTCATTTTCAGGAGGATAACAAGAAACTTCTCCAGAGATAAGATGGGCATCATCATGCGTCTTCTCCAGAATTTGCTATTTGGCTTGTTTGTAGCATTTTTCCTTCTTAGGCTAAAGAATGATCTGGAAAAAGGAGCTGTGCAGGACCGTGTGGGGCTGATCTACCAGTGCGTGAGTGCCCCCCCCTACACAGGGATGCTCAACAGTGCTGTCCTTTGTGAGTTTCAGTTCTGTACTATGTGCAGCAGCAAGTATGACTGCCACTACTTTATAAATGGGAAAAAGTATTTTTTGAAGGTAGTCATTTAAATGATCTTAACAGTTTTGGATAATGTCAGAGCTGATACAGAGGCATGAAATTCAAAGGCAAAGCAGCAGGAAGCTTCACAACACAGAAAAAGATAAGCCAACTAATCAGAGGGGCTCCAGGTTTACTGCAGTTAATGATGGAATACACCCCAATTTCTGCCTCTCCTTTTTACAGCTGGCCTATGTATGGAGGCTTTATTCTGAACTGTGCAAGAGTCCTTAATGCATGTAGTATGATAAAGGCAGGACAAAGTCTAAGTCTGGGGTTAACATCTTAAATGAGAGCAAAACAAAAGACATGGAAAGGATAAAATTATAAACCAGCTTTGACAGCAATAAAGCATAATTAGATTTAAGAGTATTCTGTAATGATTAAATTTGTCTTAGAACGTGTTTCTCTTACAGCTCTCTTCTCTGCCATACTAAGACCAACAGTAGCTTCTATTTAAAGTCCTAAACACTGTTATGCTCATGTAGGTAACATGTACCCCTTCCATCACCTTGAGATCAGAACACCTGAAGAAATGATCCAGTGATGGCAGTTTTTTCAGGCCTTTAATTTATATCTGCAAAAAGAGAAGTCTCTCCTGCATGCTGCCTAGATAGGACCCTTTCATTAAACTTACTAACTTTTGCAATCTCTTGGGAGCATTTGTTGCACTTATAGTGGGGGGGGAAACATGATCAGACTGGTTTAGACAGAATCTTTCTGATAGATTCTTAAAGTTGTCTCTGTGCTCCAGGTCATTTTTGATAGCAACAAGTCTTGATCTCTTTATTCAGTAGTGATTTAATTTATTTATTCTATATTTATTGCAGTCCCACCTTTACGTGCTATCAGTGACCAGGAAAGTAAAGACGGCTTGTACAAGAAGTGGCAAATGCTTTTAGCTTATATAGTACATTTCTTGCCTTTCAGTGTCATCAGCGTGGCAATTTTCTGCATCTTTATTTACTGGTAAGCACTAACTGAATTGTTATTTTCTTTTTGTTACCAGTTTATATTCCTATGTCAGCAACAGGCCTCCTGTCATGGCTTCCTACTCTTGTTTCTTAGAATGACTACAGAGCAAGCTTAAGGAAAGATGACACAATTTTAGCCTTTCTCTTTTCAGACAGTGTTAATAACACTTTCTGAGTAAGTTACCAGTTCTTTAGGTAACTCGGAAGTTTTAATGGGGCTGGGACATTTATCATTCTTGAGGTTGTATCAAAAGCAGAAAGTGTCATTTTACATTACATTTTTGAAAAGTAGGAAATAAGAGGGGGAAAAAAGTAACAAAGCTGTATATTTCCTGAGAGTTTTATGGTTTAGCTATAGCCTATGGAAGTGATGAGATCGAGGTCCTTCTCTTCCAGTCTCCAGAGGGAGGCACTAAAATAGATTTCTGACAGTGAGAGAAAGGATTTGATTGGAAAATTTGATTTCCTCCCCTCCCCAGTACATTCATTTGCTTGCATCGTTGTGAAGTAGTACTTCTGAAGGGGGTGATGAAATATTTCATCTGATCATTGCCTTATCTATCATACATGTCTGTTCTTCTTTCTGTCCCATTGATTTCTCACCTTCTACTTCCTTAATCCAAACTTAATAGATTCTATGGCTGCGTATGTAAGCTAATAGAAAAATAATAAGGAATTTCTGTCTTTCAATCTTTTTCTGTTTTGTTTTGTTTGTTTTCCTAATTATGAAAGGAGTGTAGTGCACTAAAGTTAATGTTTGTTTTCATGTGACAGTTGGCAGTAAAGTTGCAATCAGGTGGCAGTCTATAGCAAAATGTGTACAAAGGAACAGTGGGCTTGGTTTGTTGGATGCATGTTCTCCAGTTAGCTTTGAGAAATTATAAGTGGGGAGACCCTTGTTAAAGAGATAAAGGGCAGGAGCTATTCTGCTGTAGCTGTGCATGTTAGTATTCTTATTATTTAATAAGATGCACCTGGGCAGTTTGAAAATGGATGAAGTAAAACTGCACCAAATTGCTTGGACTACAGAGTAAGAACTCCTGCATAGGGAGCTAGTCTGCCATGGGAATCTCGCAGTAGTTGTTTTCTCATCTAGAGAAACTCAGGAAAAAAAGTAACCTTTTTCTTCTTCCTCCAGGCCTGTAGTAGGTAATGTGGTGAAGTGCTCAGCATTTACCTAATTCTTTCCATTAGGGATCTCAGTAACTGTCAGCTCCTAGATGGCAAAAACTCTGAGAGGGCTATATCCGCTCCTCCAGACACGAGGACTTGTGTGTGTGGGTTGTTTTTCTGTAGTTTGGTGCTGATTTCAGCAGTAGCAGCTTTGTTCAAGTAAGGCCATCTTTCTCTTTGTCCCCTTAGCTACCTGGGATTTTATTCCTGAAAGCAGTTAGTACTGCCTGCTTCAGGCAGTGCTCCCTGAGAAGACCTTTTTCACACACAAGCAAAAAGCTAGTCCTCCTCCCAATAAGTGCATAGAGGGGATGCCCTCTGCTCACCAGAGCCCTTTTATGTGCCCGCTAGAGAGCTGCTTGCTGAGAAGGCAGCCACTTGGAAAGCAGTTTTTCAGATTCAAAGTGGGAAGATTTGTAGAGCTCCTAAAGATCACAAGCCACTGCTTGTCACACTCACTCCTTAAACAGGAAATGCGTGAGGGTAGAGACTTTGCCCTTGTGCTCTGGTAGCTTCAAATACAATCAACATAAAAAGTGTGGTTCTGGTTAATGGATAATATTTACAGATATTTCTTCACTGTGTAGGTGGTGAGGCGCTGGCACAGGTTGCCCAGAGCAGCTGTGGCTGCCTCATCCCTCTCAGCATTCAAGGCCAGGTTGGACAGGGCTTGGAGCAACCTGCTGTAGTGGAAGGTGTCCTTGACCATGGCAGGAGGGTTGGAACTATATGTTCTTTAAGGTCCCTTCCAACACAAATTATTCTATCTTAGCCTCTGCATGTCTTTGCTACCTTGCGGTTGCAGAAGCCATCAGTGATGTGTCAGAGTGATTTCACAGTGCCCTTAGACTTCATAGGGCATAAAGTTTCTATATGAAATTTTGAAGATTGTATCTGTGCAGGACTAAACTTTCTGGGATGGAATCTCCTGTATGTTCTTACAAGCCGTTCTCTCAGAGTTTGTATTTGTAGGGTTAGACAGCTAGGATCAGACAGACCCAAACTCTTACCTGATCAGGCACAAGGCAGATCTGGCCAAGAACAAATACAGCCACTTTTGCACTCAAGTAAATGTACTCTTCGTGCAGATTTTCCTAGCTAAAGATACCTTTGGGAAATGTTCTAACAGTTTCATCATCCTACTGTTCTGTTGCTGTAATATCTCTTTGAGTTTTTTGGTTTAGTTTGGTTTGGCTTTTTTCTCTTTTAGGCTTTCTTCTCTTTTTATTCCTACTCCAGATTTATTAGCTTGTATTTACATAGCTGTGTAAAGTATTAGAGCACTTCAGAGAAGGTGATACTTTTATGCCAGGACTTTGGAAAGTTGTTTCTTCTGCACTGATCTGTGATTAAAGGTTGTTTGTTAAATACCTGTTAGTTTGTTGAATGTTTAATACTTGAAGAGTCAGTGCTCAGCCATCTGCTTATAAGAGAAGTTATTCTGGTATTACGAAAAATGCCACAGGAAAGCCTGGGAGCAAATTAATACTTCTATTATGTTCAAACATGGTAGATAAAAAAAAGAATAAAAATATAGGGCCTTGCACTGAGAAAACAAAAAGAAAATAAAATGTTAAATAGCTGCTTGTTAGTTAAGCAAAGCAGTCTGTACCCAGCGTGAGGCAATTTTGGGGTGAGGTATTTTGAAAAAGAGTAACATGTCACCATGTAATAAAAGGTTTTGTCATCTGTAATATGCATGATAAAGCTGAATTAACTTTGCCAATCAATTGTTGGCCTTTCTTAACTTTTTAATCTTTAGTAGAGATTGGCGGGACTTTTCTTCTTCGATTAGCTACGGAAAAGCTCAGAACAGCGTGCTGTATTAAACAGCGTAGGAGTATGGAGGAAATAGCATTTGGGTGAATTACATGGGTGGTGAGTTCAATTAGCCTTGCACTTAATCGAGTATATCTAGTTTTACATTTGTATGCACAGTATCAGAAGAGCAAAATTCCATCTGTTAATTATCTGCATAAAGGCGTTCTTTAAATATGTGACTTACATAAATAACTGCATAGACTTTAGATGGAGGAGGATGTTAGTTTAAGGGATTGTAAAAGTCATGGTGGTTATCCTGAAACTATACGTATTTCTGCTTCAAATTACCTATTTATGTAACTCTCTTTAATCTAGATGGAGAAAACCTAATATATCTGTCATGGTATTAAGAGGATGTCCTTTATGTTAAGGCTCCAAACAACACACTAAGGGTTAAGGCATAAACTGTTCACTTAATGAGATGTAATTGCAAAAAAAAAAAAACAAAAAACAAACAGAAATAAAAGCTACTTTCCAAGTTTAGCGCCCAAACACTGTTTTTAAATGTTCATTTGCTCATTTTTGTACAGGATTTCTGGGTTGCAGCCTGATGCTGCCAGATTTGGAATTTTCTTTGCTGTTGTCTTAGCTTGTCATATAATTGGTGAACTACTAACACTTGCTGTACTTGGTGTGGTTCAAAACCCAAACATAGTCCAAAGTGGAGTGTTGCTACTTAATTCAGCAGGTGTGACAATGGGAACAGGACTACTAAGGTAGGAAAAAGTTTTCTTTCATTATAGTGTAATGTTAAAATAATCTGCCTGCAGAAGAGTTTCATGAACAGGCTATATTGCAGAAGCACAATAATGCACAAGTAGCAATGGAAAGACAGAGCAGCTGTTATCCTTCAGGGGCAGAACTCCTTAATCACCTCAGACTTTGTACTACACACACAAACTAGACACTTAATAACTCCAGATACTGATAAAGTGTTAATATTTTTTCATTATAAGAGACAAATATATGTTTTATATATACACATATGTGTTTATATAACATATATATGTATATGTATAGATACGTGTATAACATATATGTTACATAAACATATATAAATATCTAACATTATAAATAAATGCTAATATTTTTTTACTTTTTGCAAATAAATTGAAGCTAAAACTGAGGGATTGGTACCTGTTGGCTCAGATGATTTCTTTTTTACTTATGCCAACATTATGAATTGAAAAGTTGCTCACTTGTGATCTTTCCAATGTAAAGTAAGTAAGCCTAACAGTTGATGGTCAAGTTGTCCTCAGGAAAAGCGTATGAGTCTTCTCAAAGTTAATGCCAATTTGCCTCTTCAAAGCAGATCTCAGCTAATACTTGCTTAAGAGATAAAACTAGGTTAATAGCTAATTATTTGGTCCCTACTTAATTTCAGGAAGATGCATGTTTATAGTGACAAGTCATCGTGACAAGTTACTCCCACTACCACAGTCTAATGCCCTTAATGATAACTTTCTAAGAGCATTAGAGTGGTTTCTAAACTTATTTTACTGTAGAGACGTTACTAATTAATATTATAATATGATTTTCTGATTAATCTTCATAGGCAATGAAGGATATTAAAAATAGCATTGAGACTTGGGTTGCTGGGTTTTTCTGTTAATTTGTTTAATTATGCCTTGCAGTGTTTGAGGGTGCTGAGGCGCTGGCACAGGGTACCCAGAGAAGCTGTGGCTGCCCCATTCCTGGCAGTGTTCAAGGCCAAGCTGGATGGGGCTTGGAGCAACATGGTCTAGCGGAAGGTGTCCCTGCCTGTGGCAGGGAGTTGGAACTGGATGAGCTTTAAAGGTCCCTTCCAACCCAAACCTTCTGTGATGATTCTATTTTAGGTGCAGAAATTGCCCAGTCTTGTTGAATACTGTTATTTAAAAATTTCCATACTATTTTTTATTATTTTTGCTTCATTTTTGATCTACTGTTATCATTCCTGTGAATTGATATTCAGCCTTTTATAGTTTTTGAGGATGGAGTGGGGGGAGGTGTTTTTTTACTTTGGAAGCAACATTTTTGCAACTAAGGTTTATATTTGGTCTTGTTATTTTCAGTTTTATCACTTCAATGTGAACGGCAAACTACTTCACAGGATTATCTGTGACTGTCCATAGTTATGGCTGAACATTATGACACTGTACCACAGTCAGAGACAGCCTCCAAGGCTATCCCCTCATTTAGCACTAAAATGGACTTTGTTTCAAAATCTTCCAGGTACAGCCAAAAGCTGTGTCTGTAACAGGCTACCAAAAAAAAAAAAAAAAAAGAAAAGATGAGAATTATTTTGTTTTAATTTGGGGTAGAATTGGCTCTTGGAATGTAGCAAAAGACAGTTTCAATTCTCTGTTTCTTCAAGGACCACTGAAGATATGCCAACAATTTTTAAGATACTCAGTTATCTTACCTTTCAAAAATACAGCAGTGAAATTCTCGTAGTCAATGAATTTTATGGCTTAAACTTCACATGTGGTAAGTGTTCACAAAACAATAAATCAGCCTTTTATTCCATTGTAAATTATTTAATGAGATGTTGATGCTTATTTTCCTTCTATGCACAAGTATCTTGATAAAATAAAGATAACTTCTAAGGTGTTAAAAAAAGCTTATTAATAAGTAAAGACTATAATGTCATATCAGCAAGCAAGACAAAAGCTTGATTCTTTTTTCCCAACCATGTCTCATTCAGACCTTCATTTTTCTTGTCTCAGTTCTTTTACCCTGGCTTTAGGGGTGTTTTGGAGGGTGAACTTTGCAGGCTGTTAGGAGCTTATCAGAGCAGTGTTAGACAAATAGAAGGTCAATAGAACTACAGAATGTAAGATCAAACATGAGTGCAGGGAGCACTTACAGGTAACACCTGACCGATGTTTTCTCTTAATACTAGCAATGCTTTGGTTCTAATGTGAGCGCTACATATATTAAGCTTAGATCTTTCACACCATACTTTTCTGCTTGTGAGCATGACAACTGGCAAAATGAGAGAATCAATCAGGTTGGCAGGGTCAGGAGCTAACATCCATCAATAAGGTTATACCTTACAGCTTTGGACCTACCCAAACTATTTTGGGCTTCCCAGCCAGGTGTCTGTGCTCCTCTCCAAGGCTAAATGTTTCTTCTCTATTAAACCATCCCATCCCTCTTTATTACAAGAGCACTCTAAGTCGATCCCACTGGACAACTTACTTCTTGAGGTCCCTCCAGACAACATGTCTGAAAAACCATAGATCTTTGGTTACAAACAAACCAGAAGGCTCCCAATAACCCTTTATTTTTCTCTTCAAGAAAATATATCATAGATTAACTGCAGAAACATGTGGCTTGCCTGTTCTTATTCCAAAATGATGAGAAATAATGCTATGGGTAGAGTTCATTATTAAAATAGCATTAGGGCTATGTATATTAAATGTATGAGCTAGATACTGAAGTCTGATTTTTTATTTTACTGATTTGCCTGCTAAAGAAATTATTTTGTTCTTTTAACAGGTGGAGCCGACAGTTCCCCTACACTTAATCCTGCATGTGTCCTCTCTCATGGCATTAATTTCATTGAAAAAAACTTTCCTGGTGCACTGTCCTGGTTCAAACTTAATCTCCTAATACTCTATGCTTTTCTACCAGGACTTATCATTGTAGCATTTGTGAGCTTCAAAATAAGAGACAGAATTATAGCCAGGCAGTAAAAAAGTACCAGTTCTAACAGTGTCTAATACAACACTTTCAACTTGATTATGGTTGAAGGCTTAAATTGTTGGATTTTAGATAGAATTTAAGTGATTATGCATATAAAAACATATCTCATGCTTGTTTCTAAATGGATGTTTTCCATCTTGAAAAATAATGTTCTCTTAAGAATGTGAATGTCTTCCTGCTATTGGTATTCCCAACCCACTCCCAAATCTGCCATAATCAACACTATTACCTGTTTCAAAGGACTTTTTGAATTTTAGTCAGCTGTTGCTGTCAATTTTTAATAATGTATCAATGGTGCTCTAATTTCTTCCCCACTGTTATGGTTTTTAACCTTTACCAATAGAGGGGTACACTGCTAATACATCTTGTATCTAGAATTGTATCTTAAGTCCTACGCTTTCTTTTGATACCATCTGCGAGACTTGTAGAAAGGGCACAAACAAAATATGTGCAAAGACAGAATCAAGAAATCACTCCACTATACTCTTATGCATACTGTACAATCAATGAGTACAGGATCTTTAGACAATGCAGAATTTATCCAACATGTTTTTGTCTTGTAAATGACGGCAAATCAAGAGAAGACAGTTATTTATATCTGTTCCTTCTTTTCATTACCGAGTTCTTAATCTTGTTCTGGAAGCACTTTGTGAATTGCTAGATTAAAAAGGTATTTGTTAATAAAATGTTGATTTAACTATGGTTCTTGGAAGTGATGTAGTCTGTATCTTTGGAAATTCTTCTCATGGGCTCACTAACATCCCAAGGAGCGTAATTTATCCATTTAATAAATCGAAGTACCTCTCAAAACCGAAAGCCTAACAGACAGAATTCCTAGATTTTGTAATGACTTTTCATGTTCAGTGAAGAAATTATATATTACAGAGGGACAGCTACAGATTTCTTTGAGGCAATAAGCATATTTGTATCTTGAAATTCCATAATAATATAATTAGTTTATTTTGATAGTTTTGAGATTATGTACTTCGTAAGTGTAAGAATTTTAAATCCTTGAGTTAACACAAGTTCTCCACCTGAGGCCAAGATTTTTTTCTAATGTTTTTGTGTATCATATTCTGGGATGCAAATGTTATCAGAAAAACATCTGGTGAACAAGTACGCTAAAAATAAGAAATAACTTTAAAAAGCTGAAAAGATACCACCTTGGTTTCTTTTACATTTTCCTGCATGTGTAGGGCTGTTCATCAGGGAATATTCTTACAATCTGGTCTGCCAAGTGACTGTTCAGACATTTAGCCTGACAACAAGTCTTAGCTTGTAAGAGACACCTCTGCCTTTAATCTAGATCTCATTGACACTCAACCCACCTCATCATATTAGTGACGGTGTCCATGGACAAAAAGCCATTTCCAGCTGAGGCTAGCATTTCACCAGCTGAGGCTAGCATTTCACCAGCTTAGACTGATAATGAATCAATTATACTTGATTAGATTTACTTCCTGGCATTTCTGCGCAAAGATATTGCAACATTATACACTGCAAGAAATAATCAAACTTATTGATACTGAAACAGAGAAAAAGCAAACTTCTGAATTCAGGTTAAACATGGTTTTAATTCCACTTTATTCTGCCAGTTTTCATGGACCTATCCTATTCAAATACATCAAACTGATGCAAATATATTCTTAAGCTTTGCATTTGAATTATATATGCAATGAACTAGGGAAATCTATTTTGGGTGTGAAAATTTGTTTGTATTTAAATATGTTGAGGGCAGAAGCATTCAACAATATACCAAATAACATGTTATAACTTATAAAATAGGTAAAACTGACTAATGCCAGTCTTCATATTCAAACCCATCTCTGAGCAATCTAGAATTCATTTCTCCCCAATTTGTAGAACTCTATGTTAGTATGAAGACACACTTAAATTTGGATTGAGTGAATAAACATCTTTTTATTGACAATAGTAACAGGAATGCTTAATAAATACTCTTTTTGCATTTTTGATATTGTATGTTTTTAACTGCATCAGGTTACATTGCTAGTGTAGTGTTGAAATTATAAAAGTAACTGTTAAACTGAAGACACCTATAGCAGTTCATCAGAGTCAAAAGCCATTTCTTTCCAGGATTTAGAGGCATTTCTTTTGTATTGTTCAAGTTCCTAAAACAGAAACACACATACATATTAATCTAATTTCATTTCTAAAAGCTGTAAGATACATACATTTGCCATTTGAACGTTTAAAGCATGTACAAATATCACTGTAGAAGAAAAGTACTCTACATATTTTTATCTTTAACAAAATGATACTAAAAGTGCTATAAATTCTGCTACATTTGCTGTCATATAGGGAGCTAGATTTTATTTATTTAGACCTAGAGACTTTCTAGGAAAGAAGAAATTATTTTCTTAGACATTCATTTTGAGAAACCAGGCTCCCTAGGAACATACAGAAATGGAACACTACCTATGGTTTAAAAACAGGAGCCAGAATTACCCAACAGAAATTATTGTTAAACACACATGAAGTCAGGGCCTTTCAAGAAGCAAAATGGATTAGTAATTGCTAAAGATTACAGAAAAGAAACTAGAAGAATAAAGCCTATTTTGGTTTTGGGTTTTTTTTTAAACACAGGACAGAGATGAACTTCTGTAAGCTTACATGTTAACAGTAGTGATAACTTAAGAGAGCTACCAGTGGACCTTAGAAAGCCATGCAGAACACAGGCTTGGCCGGAAAGCAGTAAGCAATGGTGCTTAGGAAATCGACATAACGTATCTATTATATCTATTCAATCTAAGCTGCTGGATATTGTGCAAATATTCGTCATTGCTTGAGGATTTTCAGGAAGTGTATTACTCATGACAGAAAATCACGCCATGCTTTTACTTCTGTTCTATTTTTCAATCATTAACTAAAATATTCTTTCAGTTAGCATATGTGTGTAAAAATAAATGCCAACCCAATGTGGTAATTAAAATTACACATTTTCTAGATAGTAATTAGATTATTAAAAGCAAACAGAGGTACAAATTGTGGAGGTATAAATGAAGTTAATTATGTATGTAAGGTGAGGCAGCCTACATTATGCTATACTTGACATTAGCCAAGTACTAGCAAGGTAGAAAAATTACCTCATTGCAGTCAAAAGTGTTACTGGGAATTTTGAAGCCCATAATAAAAGGTTCTAGCAACATTGCCAAACAACAGTTTCATCTTCTGAATTTTATGTAGTGGTGCATGCTGCAATTATTTCTGAAGATATTTTTCAGCAAAAATTAACTTAGTGCTACAATTGCTTTTCGTTCATTTAAGTATAAGAAGGCTAAATCTCTTAAGTTGCATTATTAAATACAACTCTAGTACTTCTGAACTGTTCTATCTCTCGGCCAGTCTTTACTCAGTATTTTCACTCCCTCATTATTATTATAATGTAACTATGATCTCAGAACATACTGAATAGTTGGAAACTTGCCAACAGTTAGGAATAGAAAGAAAGCAGTGATATTTTAAGGAGCACATGTTACCTGATTTGTACTAAATAAATAATTCCAGTTCTAACCACTTTCTCAAAGGCTAATGGAAGAGGTGAAATTAGATAATGAAATTCTGCACATAACAACGATGCCGTCTGGGGGTCATATCTACAGGTGTTGCCTAAATAATTAGCCTTGCAGATTTATCATCTTACTAAACAGTTTCAAGAAAGAGGCAAATAATTTAGCAGAATTTATTCTGCCATGCTTTTAGCTAGGTGGAAGGCAGTTCAGTATAAAGGCGATTCAAAACAACACAGAAATGCAAAGTATCAAAAGCAGAGCATATCTTAAAACTGTATAGGTATTCTACGACATACACAAGTACAGAACAAAATTATAAATATTTATTTTGGAGGCATATCTAGGTAAGACTAACATTTAAAGAATGAGAAATTAAAGAAAAAGGTCATTAAATGGAGGCATATTCACCGAAAAAAAAAAAAAAAAAAAAAAAGAATCTTTAAGAAATGCAGTGATTCAGGAGGAAAAACGCTGTCAGGAAAGTACACTGCCTTAGTTTTCAAGTAAAGTACAAGGATGTATTTTACTTTCTAAGTCAGAAATGTAATGGAAAAATCTTTCAAATCCAGCTTAAAGATCATGCACACCCCGAACACCCCTTTGAAAAAAGAGTACTTTCCTGCTCAGAGTCCTCTACTACAAACATAAGCATTCTAGAATACGCTGTGACTAGACAGTCAGTATAGTCACATAGAGAGACTAAGAGATCTTTCCAAAGTGAAAGAAGATTCGCCAAAAAATATATCTCAAAGTATGCCAAAATGTTGGGGTTTGGGTAACAAGTGTAGGGAGCACAGGTCAGATTTACAAAGAATGAACAATTGCAATTGAAACATACTTTCACTGAGCGCTTTAAACATCATTAGTGCTAGAAACTTGACCTATATGTCTCAACACTGGCATAAAGTGGATTTTGAAATTATTTTTTTAACCTTAATGCTTCTGTACTTCTGTGTTTCTATAAATTCTTCATCTGTCAAATGGGGAAGATCACACTTAATCTCATAAAGGGACTGGGAAAGAAAGACTTAACTGATGTTTGTGAGGCACTCGGATAAGATAACATTACCACGCATTCTCAGAGAAAAGAATTAATACTTTTGTGTTCATTGAAGTGTCTGAATGGCAGGTTGAGAAATAAGGTACACAAAGAATAAGAATGATGAAAAGAAATACTGAACAATTGAATTGAGACATCAGCAAAATAGTATATGATCATGTAATTAAAGACAATACTATGAATGTCTACAAACAAGGAGGAAAAATTAAGATTGTAGGAAAAGCCTTAATTGTTGCATTTCCTCTGTTTTGAGGGACTGATAGGATTTTGACTTTCATGCAGTTTCTTACTGAAAGTGCCCTCAATTTGAAATATGGTAAAAAACCCCAAGTACTGAAACAAAGATTAAAAATCTTTGCACCTAAAATCTAAGCACCTAAGCTTCAGTAGGAAATCTAGTAACAGCGCCCCTTTTTTCAGTAATAATGCTCTTTAAGTTGGTTTAAAAAAACCCCTAAGCTATCTTTTGTAGCCATTTGGACATCCTTTCATGTGGCAACAAGAAAGCCTATTCTTGGCAGCTGAGTAAACATCCTAAATAACTTTTTCTCCACAATATGAAGGCTAACACTTCTCCGCTGGAGAAAATGGAAGAGGCTACTGCCCTGTTACCCGTTTTAGGGTGCTTGTCATACTTCTCTGCCCAGTAACACTGGTCTGACTAAAGAGGTTCACCATGCAATATGCAGTCTTCTGTTTTGTTGAATGAGGTTGAAATTGTCTCCTAAGTGTGGTCATGTCAGCAAAGTATGCTCAAAAGATACGGCTCTTATTCTGCTGGCCAGCATAGTCCCCATGTCAAAAAGACAGCTGCAGATCTGACACCAAGATGACTTCTAGTGGTGAATGACAGGTTTAATTACGTCACTTCTATTTTAGGGGAAATATGACTATACTTCCTCGTAAGATGTTACAGAACCTCCCGTTCTGTTTATGACTTGTTAAAGTCTGAACAGTTACAGCCCTCTTTGTTGAGATCTGCTTTCATTACTTCTTGCAACTGACGTCAAACACCACCAGGCACTTAATTTGTTTTTTCCTTGGTATATTTTATGGCATTAGGCTTCAGGTAAAACTGACACAAATCCTTAAAATAATACCTCTGTGTAACAAGGACCAGCCAAGGTGAATTTCAGCATTGCATGACACTGACTTCTTAAGTACTCAACTGGGAGTTACCCAGTTCTTGGAGCTCAAGGTTAACTTTATCATTTGCTTCAACAAATGAAGCTGCAGTCAAATGGCCAGGTGAAAAAGGTCCAAACACCTATTTTGAGCATTAGCAGTACAAGGCGTAACAGGATAGCTAAGACCTGGGACACACAAAAAATCTTTGAAAAGACATTTTAGGGTACTTGCTTCTGTGGTAGAGAGGAAGGAAACAGAGCAGGCACCCTCATGTGCCAATCTCTCTGCCACAAACATTTAGAAGGAACTAAGGAACAAGACTTTAATGCCCTCATAGGTTCTCACAGATGCAGGTGGTGTATGTACAGCTCTAATCCCACTCTTATTCAAGTTACGTGTGTAGCTAAAATGAAATTAAGGTGACCTTAAAGCATTATAAGCCAAAAAGCTAGCAAAGGAGAGCAATGGATGACATTTGCCATGTTGTCTATGCTTTATGTGAACTTTATGAAGAGTTAACAGCAAGCTACATGTTTAAGGCGCAATGAACATGCAAAATGAATGTTTTTCTTTAATCTTGAAAGCCCTGCAAAAGAGCTCAAAATTGCAGTAATTCCGGGACAGAATTGGCTAGTTAAGAAATACATTAAAAATGTAAACTCCAGTAACATCCCTGGTGCTGGATTCCCTCAGAGCTTAACTCCAGAGACCAAAAAAGCGTAAGCAATTGCAACAGCACTATCTGATATAAACCTGCATGTGGTGTGTCTGTGGGGCAAGAACTAAGAAAAGAATTCTGAAGAGACATAGTTGAGACGTGCTATGCCTTGAACAAAACCACACTTTGTGCCGCAGATAGCTTTCCAGAGCAAAAAAATCTAGAGCTGGAGTGGCACATTTTACAGTTAATTCTGAAAACATTAAGGAGGCAAAATAATCTGGCCTAAAAGAAAACGCTCCTGTGGCAGAATGCTGATGAGCTGGACTCTCAACTTCTACAACCAAAAAGCATCTCAGATAAATACCAGCTGACAGCTAGGACATGGGAGCGAGCCAGGTACATTCTTGTTTCTGTACTTTCTTCTTTCTAAACTGTTTTCTAATCTTACACTAAAGAATCTAACCTTTTAGCCTGGTAGGCAGACAAAAAAAACCTTCAACCAAGGTTACATGCTTGGAATTGATTTAATTAAGCTTTGTACTGCCACAGTTATCTACAAATCTGTTACAGCATTATTGAACAGTCCTTACCAGGCCTGAGTCAGTTAGGTATGCTAGTTCTTCTATCGGACTCACTGACAGGGCTATATCCTGCTTCTGTTGCCATATTTTTGCGTTTACTCTTCCTTTAAAGCTTATCTTTGAGATAAACAAGCAAACTGGTGATCACCTAGAGTCCAAAGTGGCATACTGACTAACCAGAAGTAACTGAGAAAATTGATAACATGCACTTAAATGATTTTGAAATATACAGTCATCATTTTGCATTATATCTCATGATTTCATTAGCAACATGTTGAATATTAAACATCTTGATATACCGTTCCTCCTACACAATAGATATCATGAGACTCTATAAAGAATTTCCGACTTGGGATGCATTTAAAATATTGCTTTAAAAATTGGATTTTTGTATTGCCACTTTTCATAGACAGTTCAAGAATCACTGCAACTACAGAGTTCTTTTTCATGTCTATTGCTATCTTGGTGCATTTCAAATTGAATAAAATTCTTGGAGTATAAAACATTTTAATAACGTGCAAATAATCTTGTAAAATTGAACTTTATAATAGAGAAGTTTAGGAAATAGCTTTAGATAACAAAAGTAATTTTCTCTTTAATGCTCAAGTTACTTGTAATAGTCCAACTAAAAGAAGCTACATGGGTTTGCAATGCCCTTGAACAGATTAAGATTCTAAAAGCCTGTCTCTTTTATTTAAAAATGGAAAATTAATAATTTCCTGTATGATTTCATCAATGCATATCAGTGTGTTCTTTTGCAAGACATAAGCATTATCTTGAAATAACAAACGTAGTACACCATATAGTTATTTTGAGATATATGGATATACTGAGTACAAGATTACATTATAAATTCCAAATGCGATGTGCTTTACAGATTTCAAGGATTTCTAAGACTGCTCTTGATGTGAAAAGACTTCAGAACTGATACCTACATTAATAGGACATTACAGGTAATGTGTGAATTCAAAGACTGCAGGGGATTCTTGAAATTGCTTTATTCCTTATATTATTAACATGTTTCTTTGGATCAGGTACCTATATGTTTACTGCCTTATACAATCTAACGAAACTCTACAAAGACATGACAGCAATTATAACCTAATCCTTTGGCTTTCTTTTACACGCATGCAAATAGATTAAATTTGCTGTGCATTTTGGGGTTATTTGAGATTAACTGCAGTGCAGTTCAATAAAACTGCCTTTCATCTGAAGGGTGGGGGTCTGTAAAAGCACGAGATATAGACTCATACAATCCATCATCTTAAAGCACTGTTTGGAAAGCCTCCTTTAATAGCAGTAACTTGGTCCATAAAGAATTTAAGTGGTGCACAAACAGCCCACATATAAGCTGTGAGAAGAGAGTGGAATGCTTCTCAGACATTCTAGCAAAAAGTTTTGTGTGTGTGAAACGACTGCATCTATATGAAATAGAGAGTTTCCAGGTTCAGCATGTGATACTTCTTCCAAACAAAGAAAAATACACAAATCTTTGACTGATTTTAACAGACACATATCTGTGATATCAATGAAGACTATATACAGTATTTCCACTCATGCGATGTTACACAGTGAAATCTATAAGGCAATGTTCTAACCTTCCCCTAGTTTGCCACAGAATTTTTCTCTAAAATCAATTCATCATATATATAGGGAAATGCAGAAACACGTCAAAATTAATAAGAAAAAATAAAAGATCCTTTGCCTACTGAAGGTCTTTCCCAGAATTCAGGGAATAAGCCAAATACCACTATGTGGAATAATTTTGTTCCCTCTGTTTAAGGTAAAATGTACATAGCCTGCAAACCCGAGTTAGAAATATGATCATCTAGTTCAAACATCAGAAGTTAAAGGATTAACCTTTCCAGTTTAATTAAAGGGTTTTGAAGGAGAAAGACAAAAATAAAAAAGGTAAATGCTCCCCCCCACCCCCGATACCACTTCCGAGGCTTTCTGCTACTCAACCTCAAATAAGAATACAGGGTGCAGAAATGAAGAAATTCCTGCTAAGAGAGCTTCATAGCTTTGCTTCAGTATTATTTTAGTGAAACAATCCTGGAAGAGTTAGAGAGAAAATTTGGATTATTAATTTCTGAAGAAACTACAGAGCCAAAACTTTGAGATCTAACATAGCTCTTCTAGCTTAATGTCTACCAATGGAAAAAAGGCCCAACCAACTACTAAGCTGAAAATTAAAATTGAAGTTATTTAAAGGCAAAAAGGGGACTATCAGCATATTCTACATAAGTTAATTCAGCAATGCTGGTGGTTCTGGAATACCTCACTCTGAACAGCAACTGGAGAACAGCCACGCACCTGTTTTTTCTGAGCTCTCATAACATCGACTTCATACTCGGCGTATTGTAAATCCTGTGCAGGGTCCCTTGTATCTTGTAAATCACAGGAACTCTAAAAGAAGAAATTACAAAACCCCAAATGATAAAATCTATCTTCTGTTCTTTTAACAAGAAAATGCCATGCTGTAGATCTAATGGAATTATTTGCTTTTAATATAAATGTATTAAAATCTTGCATATACGGAAAATTTTTGTGCTATACAACACAGATTAGGTTAAAACAATCTTAGATTGGTAAAATGATGAGAAAGTAATAGTGCAGCTAGATCTGAAAGGAAAGAAAATGTTTTTATTTGGTAGTTGTTTATTATTCTCTCCTTAGAATGAAAATATCTTTATTTAGGCATAGTTAATGCTGCTCTTGCTAGAGTATTTACTACTCAGGATTAGAATTCAGTTCCAGTTACCAGAAGCATTACTCCAATAGCTGAGAAACTGATTACTATCTTTTTGCCAAATACCTGAATTTTCATTTACTAGCCTTGAGGGAACAATAACTGTAATTCCAAAGAAGCAAGTACATTAATAGAAAGAAACACTATCAAATGAAGAGTTGTTTGGGTTTTTTAAATGTTGTCCTGTACACTTCTCCTTACTCATGCCAAATGGAAAGTAGCAAGAGGGCAATCATATAAATGATAGAATTATACCTTTTATTAGATGAGGCAATGGAAAAAGAAATGTATAATGCATAAAAAGCCAGCTTCAGAGTTTAAAGCATATTTTGGAACCCAACCAGAAATCTGGGAATCTACTTGGCGCATCTTCTTTAAATCTTCTTTAATTAGACTGTTACCTTAAAACACTAACGGAGCTTGCAAGATGAGAAACGTATTCATTTCTACAGCTGTTTCAGAGGGAGTTCAGGAGTTACTGGGAGGCGTGTGTTTGTTTGTTGTGTTTTTAAACACTATGAGGAAAAACAAGTTCTGTATAGTTTCTGAAAAGTAAAGTTTAGTCTCTATCATGTTGAGCCATACTGTACTGAGAACAGCATCTTAGTGATAATTTGTTATGGTCACAAACCACCTGAAATAATTTGTAGGCTTTGATATGTACCAGCCAAGTGAGTGGAAAGGGTGAATTCAGATTCCTTCTCACCAAGAATGGAGATCCATACACTGAAAACTAGAAAAAGCCCATTTGCACACCATAATTTGAGGCACAGTTTTGGAGCTGGGACTTCCTTGCCTCCCCAGATACGATGCAGAGCAGGAAATAAGACAGGGACAAAAATCTGTGATACAGTTGAGTAGGCAAGGAGAAAGCAGCAGCCTGAAAAGAAGTATTTGGGGGTTTGCCTCTTGGGACAAAAAAATTTCTGAAATATGTGTAAGATTTAGCATTACACAGGTGCCAAGGGACTCAAATTTCCTTGCAGATCCAACCGCTTTCCATAGCCAAATGACAGGACTTGGCAAGGAACTCTAACATATTCAAAGCCTCATGCCCTAGGAGAACAAGGATGAGCAGCTTGCTGCAGCCAGGAAGAGCTCTCCTCTTGGAACATCACTGTCATGGGGTTTGGTTATTAGGGGATATGTCACCTTATCAAATTCCAAAACCAGAGTACAGTTTGTCTCTCGATATAATGAAAGTCAATGCTGTAACTTTGGAAAAAAACAGACTACTTCAGTACTTTCACTGTTACTAAATGTAGGAAGGTGACTGAAGATACAGAAGGTAATAATCGAATGGCCACTACATACAAATGTGTACCTTTAAAAACGTATGAATTAAAAAGGTCAAAAGGAACAGAACTGCCAAGTGAGACTGAAATGCCAGTCACTGGACTTGAAAGACAAAAATCAGTAGCTGATATTACTACTGTTGTATGAGGAAGGAGGCTGTGCTGCAGACATGTAAGTATCTACCTTGGGAGGAAATGTTTTCTCAAATACTTTTTTCCACAGTTCCAAAGGTGTATTTGCACATAGCTTTGCAATATCACTGTCAGAGGCAGGCGGTGGTCCTAAGGATTACAACACAGCACAAAGTGATATAAGTATGTTGTCATAACAACAGAAATTGTCAAATAACTTTGGATAATGACCCATCTAACAATATTTTATCTTCCGCAGTGACAAGCTCCAACAAGTTTGAAAAAACTTTGATCTCCTACCATGAAAAGGGCTGAGGTGGTATTGTATATTATATTTTCTTTCAGATCTAAGCTTGTTGGTACTTTACTATTTGAAGTAGTCCCAATAGTTTATTTAACTACCTAACAAAGTAATTCTCTGTAATATAAATATTGAACGATAATTTCAAACTTTCTAAGCAATTTCCTTCAATAACCTGTTAAAATTGATGCTGAACTGAATTTAACTTTATTTTTTATTTTCTTAACCTTTTAAAAAACAATTAAGCAATAAATACAGTGAACAGGAAATGTCCTAACCTATGTGGCTCAGCGAATCCATGCCTGCTGGTATAAACAGAGGTTTGCTGTGATCCACTGATACAGATTTGCTAAACAGAAAAAAGAAAATGTACTAAGTGAACATTTAGCATTCAACAAAAAAAATGACATTATTCTAGCCAAGACCAGACTCTTACTGGGCTTTTCACACACATACATGTAAATAAAAATCTACTCAATTCTAGTGGTGATCGTGTTTCTAATCCATGTTTTGGGATCAAAACCAAGGAGTTATCACTGTCCCATGCAGAGACGGGCAGTTGAGCCAGGAGTCAAACTCCATGAATAAGAAGAGAGATCATATTTAAGAAAAAAAAAAAAAAAAAAAGGTTTGGTGATTAAAATATTTTTACTAAGTACTTTTAGACTCTGGGCAAGACATTTAATAGTTAGACAATAATTATGTTACCTTTTATCATAGCCAAATGCCAAGTGATTAATAAGAGCATGGGCTTTCAGCAGGAGAGCCTCAGATTTACTGGTAAACTAAATGAATCAGAAAACAAAACATACATTATGATCTTCCATCATAGAAATATTACATTATGTCATCTATGTAGAGGATTTCAGATAGAGCCTGGCTAAAATCCTGACATCAATAAATTTGGTATACGTTCACTGAATTTACTAGAATAAATATCTCATCTTCCCTTCCCAAACATGAATGTATTTGTCACTGGATATACAGATCAAGAAAGATTAAATTAAAAATAACATAGGTAAAGATTAAAGAACAGATTTTAAAATATTCAGAACTTTTGAAGCATGCACATTAACAGACAAAACTTTCGCCCAAGACGAATCAATTATTAAAATTTAAACCACATAAAAAATTATCAAGAATAGCATAAATACAAATATTATGAATAACTATGAAATTGTTCACACAACATAAAAGCAACTTGATAGTGGCAGAACTGGCACAGATTTATCTGAAAGTAGCTCCCAGAATATCTTCTCAAACATCATGCTTACTCCTGTCCAAGGGCTTTTGTATCCTAACAGATTCATGTCTTTGAGAAAGAAGTCAGATCCCTACTGGGGGAAATTAAGTTTTTCCCACACATTTCAATGGGAATCAGGATTTAGCAGACGGAGTTTCAGGCTCCTGGTTTTTTTTATTTTTAATTACAGTAATGCTTAAATACTTTAAAGAAAAAATAAAAAAAATCATTGATCAGTTGTATTAAAGGACATGCTGTGATCCTAAGAATTTAAAGCCAATACAAGTTCTCGCTAGTCAAAATAAGCCACAATTAAATATTACTTATTACATAAATGATGGTTGATACAATTAGAACCATCTTCTGAGGTAAAGAGAGTCCAAGAGGCAGCTTTTCTGCATTAACCTCAGCAGGCATGTTTCTGCTCTTACCCAGAAGATGAACTGCTAAACTCAAGATCAATTTATATACCCACATAAATGCTTTCCTTGTCTTCATGGTTGGCAGATCCTACTCATTACTGTAAAAAAATCCCTGCCTTTATTCTTCAACACTGCGAGCGTGGTAATCTGGTATACTCAAACTGCTGTGAAAATGAGCACTTGGATGTAAGTTCTTAACTCTACCAAAGCCAGGTCATGAGACATAAATTCATGCTTTTACCAAAAAGGCCTTCAATTCTATCAAGGGTGATCACTTTTGCCTGTCCTCCTTTCTTGTATTTAAAAAAAAAATAATTCCAGACATGCAGTAAATCGATAGAGGAACTGAGCTGGCTAACAGATAACTATTTTTAGTTAGTTTTTGCTTATACTGGTAATTATCTGGTTTGTTTGTTCACAAGGTATAATCCATCCACCCCTTGCCAATACTTGTAACCCATTTTGACAGATTCGCTCGTGAATACTGTATCCAATAATGGTACTGTAAGACAAATCCATTTTCTCTAGGAATTTTACATATCTATTTTTTTAAAATACTGTTTTGTAACACAAATACTATTTAACTTCTCTGTCCTTAGTTAGAAAGTTAATATACACACCGCTAATGATGCTCCATAGTAATGTGAAACAAATCGAAGTGTCTTGCTTATTATTTTCCTCACTTCAGAATCAAACTCCTGAAAAAGTTGATATAAGAACATACATGAAAGAAACAAACCCCAAAATATTACAAGTTAGAACTTTAAACTTTTTTTTTACAAACTGCAACGCACTTAGGCTACAATATATGAGGCTTTCAGCTGTCAGCGTAATTATATCTTAAGACAGAATCGGTAACAGCCTACTCTGAAAAGAAATGTCACAATCTCTCTTTGTTTCTTTTTTACAGAGGGAGCCTAATTCAGGAAATATGTTAGTCCAGAAAAGTTTTTTAATTGAGGAATGTGTACTGAATTTTCAATTAACTTGTTTAATTTTGTTTTAAATTTTCAGAAGTAGAAATACTGCCTGTAAGTTCTCTTTTCTTTTTGTGAAAATATTTAACTTTCAGTACATCTTTGGGTAAATGTTCTCTAAGTTCCAATACCTGCAAGATTTGAAAGGTAAATAAAAATACCTTTTCGTCACTGTTTCCTTAATATAAGATCACATACATAGCCTTCCCTGGATAAAGTGGGCAAAAATCTGGTCCCAGTGAAGCCTGCAGGAGTCTGTCCATAGACCCCAGAAGATCAGGGCTGTTACTCTGTGGTGATTACCTGAGAGTCATTGATTTTTAAAGAGGTCATGGCTCAGCATAAACACTCAGTATGAAAGAAGTACCTTATTAATAAAGAGTTAGGTAACTTAGCCAAGTATCAATGCAGTACATAGTCATACAGAGCAGCTCAGGCTGCCAGCACAGCAGCTAAAAATCAAACATACTGTTCTAGTTTCTCATGATCAAGTGCTGCTTGAAAACTGTCTCAAGAAACTTAGAAGTACTTAAAACAAAGTTCAAGACTGAAATTATAGTTTACTGCTTGTTCTGACACAACTACCAAAAAGTCTGACTAGCTGAAAGGAGAGACACCTCTCTTTTACTGCCATAAACTTAAAGCTGCTGTCAGAAGGGACATATGGAGCTGGACTTCTCTCATGATAGAAGAAAGTCACCAACATGTTGTTTTCTTGCTTCCTTCTTTAGCCTGCAGCAACTTGTATCTCAACATTTTCCAAGTATATCTCAAAAATCGTCGGATTGGAAATGTTTTGTAAAGGAATGACAGTAGGTCTTCCATAATGCTGTTGGATGGAAAGATTTTTTGGTGGAAGAAGGCTGACTTGGCCATACTTTTGTTCAAATAATTACTATGATCAAGATTTTAGTATAGCATCTTTACCAGGAAACTTTTTATTATTTTTTAAAAAAATAGTAAGTATTACTTACATGAAAAATATCATATTTGCTTCCAATTATCACCAAGGGTATTGGAAAAGGGTCAACTAACTCATAATCCTATTAAACAAATACGCAACAGTTAAACAGTGTAAACAAACTGCAGAAGATTGCAACTGTTAAAACAACTGAAAACGATTAAAATTAATTCACAGAACACAAGCTCTATTTTTTGCAAAACCTTCAGTTAGATGAGGCAACTCTAATGCAATATCCATACCATATTCTACAAGATTCTCATTCTCTTTGTAAATGGTTAAGAAATGTTCCCTCTGGGCAGTCAGAAGAACACTTACCGGCATGAAAGGGCTCTTACACTATACATTCCAGCTCCAACCGATGGGAAGAGAGGAAAAAACCTCCTATATTTTCAGAACAAGTGCCACGCTGGATTAGTAGAACCAGCTTTTTTACATATTCCCTCTCCTTGCATCATACACAAGGTAACAGAGACAAAGGTTCAAGAAAATTAAGCTGAATGATTTGCCTGTGTCACACATTCATCCTCCCCACATCACATTTTCCAAACACTTAAAAAATATTTAATGTGAACTTCAAATGTTTGATATCAAGCAGAAAAAAGAAATGTCACTTAACCATGAAAATGCCAATGGATAAAAACAGCTCTGGGGGTGTAGATTTAACTGTCAAACAGCTAACTTCTGATACAAGCTTTAATAAGTAGATTACAATAATTCTCAAGTTATGTGGAAGGTTTTCCTATAGCCCATATGAAATGAGACAATTCCCTCATGTGCTCACACAATTATTCAGTCAAACTGTTTTGGTTGCAGCAGAGTGGAAAAGAGATGTGTTGCAGCAGAGGCTGACCTAACTCTTCCCTTGTAAAACCAGTTATTTCACATACATGTTTAATGACAGTCGGTGAATTCGCAAGAAGCTGCAAATACTGAAAGTCCTCTACTTTGAGAGGAAAAATAATGGCTTCACTCACACAGTATCAAGGCAAAAGCTTTGAGCAAGATTATCATAACTTAGAACTAGTTATAAGGAATATGGACCTGAAAAAATGTTTCTTAACTAAGAAAAAACTAATTCTGGATAACATCAGAAACATTAAAACTGGCCTACTAGACCCTATTCATCTTTTGACTATGGAATTAATTTTGGCTATAGACTACTTCAGGTGCATCCAGCAATTTTAAACAAGGTCTGCATCTGATACCCTTTATCATCATAGTTAATAATTCTTTAACCAGGGCAATGGAATATATCTAATCCTTAAAAAAACCCTGTAAGAACTTCATCAATTCCTGTTTATCATAAAAATATATTTAGCTATTAAAAGGCAAATAAACTGTCTTTGATGATAAAAGATAGTATTTTCTCCAACAAAATAGACATAATTTTTTTCTTGAACAATGATGAATGTAAAAAGACAACCAAGGAGTAACATAACATTTGTTTGCATTCCTTCTGGTTTTGATAATGAAGGCTGAATAGAAATTTTAGTTAAGAAGGTATAATTTGTATTCCCTACAGGGCAAGTATAGTAAGTCTTTTCTTCTTGACAATTAATGGCTTTATTCATTTTTACTTACTGAAAAAAGCTTGCCTGATATCTGAGCCCCTATGTGCAAACTTAACACTGCGGTCATGGTTTATTGCCAAGTGTGCTTGTAGGCATTTTCTTTTTTTGAATTACCTCCTCTAAAAGTAAAAAATAAAACAAGAATCCAGAAGATCTCAAACCCTACACTCTAAATCTACTGAGTGTTGCATATGTTGCTTTCTCATAAATTCCAAGTTTTAAATTTTTGAGCTACATAAGCATTTGCTGTATTGCAGCATTTTATAGAAGTTACAGTAACTAGATTTATGTGCCAAGTCTTTGAATTGTTGAATACTTATTTATGGATCATACACACACAACATTTGCAGAGGTTTAATGCACAATGACTTTTCATTTTTATTGCGCATAATCTAGTTTAGCTTTTCCAGAGATTTACTTAGCAATTATGTTTAAAGGACTGATGTTAACATTTCTGAAACTTTATAATTTAATTAGTTGTCAGATTATCAAAAGGCATTGAGTTTGTGATAGACATTTAAATAAATGCAAAGTATATAGTCATGTTGATGGCTGTTATAACTATATTCTTTGCTTAAATTTGTACCTTCAGCTAGTCTCTTGCTAGATGACTTTTGTACATTCTAGTTTTCATCTTCATTTTAAAAAGATGAGGGGGGGAGAAGCAAACTGCTACTCTAAAACTATTTCTTTTGATTGGTGTAACATGCCATAACAATCACATTAGATATCTAACAAAAAGATATAAGAAACCTTCTTTCCTTGTTTCTGCTCTTATTGAATTTTTATTAAATTGCTATAATTTTCCGGTGAACAGGTTCATCTACATCAAATGGATTTTCAGTCATGCATAAAAATCTAAAAGAGTTGTTTATGATTTTCAAAAGCATTATCTTTAACTGTATAAAGGCCTGTGACATCTGGAGAAAATATTAGAAGCAACTTACTGGATGATCCCTCTGCAGATTGTTTCGCATCCTCTGTTTAATTTCAGTAGCTACTTCAGAATTTGTCTTTTCTAGTTTGGCTAAAATTTTGTTCACGTGGTTCCTGGTGACCTGCAGAAGTTTCTCCATAGTGGTCCAGAGTTCATTAGGTTTGGACAGATCCAATACAAGAACTACAGCAAATGTCCTAATGAAAAAGCATGATTTGGTCAAATCTTTAGCGCATGAGACAGTCAACATTTTCATATACAATCATACCTGTAGAACAAATGCTGAAAGCAACAAATGTGAAAATATAGATGCTAAGATAGAATTAAATGTGACGGCATAAGAAAGCAGCTTTTAAGGATATTCTGAGCTCTGAAGAAACCTTTCTCTTTTCTCTTATTCAGAGCTATTACTTTGGCAACTTTCCATCAGAGTTTTGGGGGGACTGTATATATCAAACTTTCTGACTGGAGACGGTGTTTCAAAGCAGTAGCATATGCAAATATCCTGAGCCCATTTAGCTCCTTCTTCCTGTATGACTGGGACCTGCTACTATCACATGTCCCTGTCATCTCATAACTCTATAATCCCAAATGAAGCAATGTTAGCAAATGGTTAGGATCTTTCCTAACCATTAATGTATTAGAAAGTTCAATAATTTCATTATTCATTTGTAATATGAAATGGAAAAATCTGGTTAAGGGCAGAATGCTGTGCCATGGACCTTGCCAATTAGCTGGAACATCAAATGGGTGTATGAGAAAGTCTCCTGAAAGATAAATGGAAGACGTCAGAGTACTCAAGATGTACTTTGTGATTACCAGGCTTTTAAAGGTACATTATGGTGACAAATGTTTTACATATAAATTCCTTTCCTTCCAAAACCCTGCCTCCCCAAACTGCATTAAAGTGCAACTGTAAAGAAGATTGCAAAAGCAACCATTCAAATGTATGTAATCTTTCTTTCACATTCTGTCTTGATTTGAAAAGGGGAATTCCAGACCAGAGCAGTATTAGAAAGACTACAAAGCAAAGTGAATGTCCACTTGCACTACAAAATGCCGTGAGGAAAAAAATCCGGTGCACAGTCTCTGGGTGAAACTACATATAGTTCATTGAACTTGCTCGACTACAGACAGACAAGAAAACCAGTGAAAAGCACTTACACTTCAGTTGAAATGGTAGAATTTATGCATGTTAAAATATTGCCTTATGAACCGAAGTGGTCTTACAGAACAATGTTGCCACCCCATCAAAGAATCTTAACATCATCCACATGAGAAGACTCCTTATCAGTAAAAAGGGAAGAAAAGACTGACGGAGGTGAAGCCCTGTTAAGTTCATTTAGACAATAACTGAAAACTTACAGTTGATTTTCTCCCCCAAGCTCTTCTAGAAACAAAAAGCTTCACATCCCAGAAGTGTCTTTTATTCCTTCTCAGTCTCTCACTAAATAATGGCATTATCTCAATAGCCAAAACAGTAGGAAATGTACATGATAAAAATTGTATCCCTCTTTTTTTTTTTTTCCCCACAGAAGTTAAAGCTCACTCATCTTCTCATCGGACGGTCACATCACTTCCAAGAAAATATATTCTTTTGGTCACAATTTCTTGCCTTACTTTTCACCTCAAGATGCTGCCTCTCACAGATGTACCATCTACGTTTGCAAAGAGAAGTAGGAAGCAAGATTTTATTTTTCATATGCCCTCAGGTATACAAAAAATTGCTTTTTCTGCTCTTCACTGAGCATAAACATACAATGTCTTTTTTTTGTCTGTTTTTCTTGTTTTAGCTACTTAAGGCCAACCTATTTCCTTCATGTTATTGCTTCCCCTAGTTGGAGATTGTGAAGGACTTGGTTTATTAGGAGAGAACTATGAAAAGGAAGGTCAGCAAAGTATTGGTGGTATTACAGTGTTTTTTAGAAAAAATTATAGATGTTCTATGTTACCTTTTGAAAGAGTTTTCCACAATAAAAGGTGCAGAGATTTATTTATGTTTGAGAGAAAGCTGGAATTAACTTTGGAATGCTAATTTCAATCACTTACCTTATGCTGTCACTAGTGATTGGTATTCGAATGAGTTCCATTAACGAGGTTCCACCACCTAGTTCCCAAAAATGAACTACATCTTTAGGCTGTAAAACAGTTTCTTTATGTTAGAAACGTGTGCTTCCACGCAACATCAAGAGAAGATCGTCACCCTATAAACTGGCTTTTCATGCAAGTGACTCAGAACAAGAACATATATTATTTCACTAATATTTTCTGAAAAACAAAACCAAATAAAAAACTCCCCATGCTAAAGAAATCCCATACAACACTTACGAAAGACTCCTGGTATGCCTATGACTGTCTTGATAAATGACTGTGGTAAAGTAAAAAAGGTCAGGAAGCAACATGATCAATGATAAACATAGAAAAATTATGTTCTTTTCCTTTTTTTTTTTATTTATTGCAGCTCAAGACCAATGCTTTTTGAGAAGCTTGCAACCGGGAAAGTAATGAACCACTACTGTCACATTTAGTTTCTAGGAAAGATTTTACATGATTTTTATCTTTCAGAGTCAGGTTTTCCACTCCCTACTTCAGTAACAGAAACAGCAATTACTTGCAGCAATAGTTATTTTTGCTGGACAATGCTGTGCTGTGATGGAAACGGGTTCAATATTTCTGTTAATACAATTTGCAGCACAAAAATTAGCGATACAGACACATAGCCCCAAAATTTCATTAAGATTTTACATCCTCTAAGATAGCTGCTCTTCTCACAAAATGAGTTGCAAGGTATCTTTATTGGTTTATACTCAGTTTGCATTTCAAAGACAAAATTAAAAGTGTGCATACTACATTACAATGGGAAAATAAAAGCATTCAAACCAACAAACAAGGTAGCTTTTATAGATTAATCTTATTGTTTTGGTCTATCCTTTTGTCTCTGATCTAGAGTATTTTAGTGAGAGGGATAAACATATTACAGATTGAAACAGAAAATTAAGCTAGCTAATTTAGATAAATGTTTCACAAACAATAAGCTAAGATTCTTACACATAAAACCAAAACATATATATGATTCTATGTGTGTGTAAATATATACAAAGATATGGTAAACTATAATTTCTAGATACTCACTGTATCGGGTCTCCTTGCCCTTCTTCCAAAAGTATATTCCAAGGCTAAAGTCGGCTTTGGAATCTCCTCCCTATATAAGGAAAAATAAGTTCCTTTTGTCAAGATCCTCTAAATAAAGAAAGTTAATTCTGCAGTTACTAAATTATATTTATCAGTCAGTTCATAATTTGCCTTACAAACAGCAGTACAGAAAGGACACTTTAAGACAACAGGTCTCATTTGCTGAAGACAGGAGGAGCAGCAGTACCAACCTGAATAGATGGCTGAATACTGGAGGAGGAAGACTGAAGGGGTCAGATGACAGGTAGTAACTACTTCTAAAATTACTTTTAAAACTACTTCTAAAAATTTAACACATACCTCTTGAGGCACCTCAGTATAATAGTAGTCTTTCCCTGGAAATTAAAAACAAAGAAGACCCCTATTGTACTGTCATTAAAGCATAAAAGTTGTATTGCTAAATGAAACTCACTCATTTAATGTTCCAATAATAAAGTACTGGAAAAGTGTAAACTCCTGTAATTGTTTGTAGCCTTAAAGTGGAAACTGAACTGCCAGCTTTCTGTCAGAATCAAGTTACACTGCCATTATTGTAATTATAAACTAATAGAGATGACAAATACAGTAATAGGAAGAGTGTGCTTAAAATTAGACATTAGTGATGAACCTGGCCAACTCTCTTAAATTGTTTAACAGTTTTTAATTTTAATAATACATTTATGTAATATGTGGTTTCCACTGGAATTAATTATTATCAATGAGATGCAAATAAAAAGAATGTTTAAAATACAAATATACATACAGAAAAATGTGTCTTTACGCTGTTGAAATTCAGAGAGAGTACCATCCTACACTGAAGGGGCTAGCACTTCTATGGTTAACGTATGTGTCCTTTCCTATGTCAAGAATCAGTGAATTTCAGGCAAATCTGAAAAGTCCTTGTGTTCTCACTGAAAATGGTATTTTAAAAATTGCTGATAAAGAGGTTGCACATACACCAAACCTTCTAAAATAACAACTGGCTTCTTAAAAATGTGACTCACTTGGTCAAAAAGGCAAATATTTCCTTATTTACTTCACAAATGCATGCTAACAAAATAAAATATGAAATTATTGATAATCAAACATTAATGGGACAATGAGTTAAAACAGCCTTAAGCACGTGGAATCATGAGTTTGCAATCACTGACAAAGCACGTTCAACTAGGTTTGACATAATACAGGCACAATTCATAGCTGGATTTCAAAGCCTCTATCTACAACAAAGCTGGTAACAATGCACTTAAACGGGATTGTTACCAGTTAAACCTCTACAATGGGAAATTTGACATGTCAAAACAAGCAAAGAGAGTAACAGTATTTCCAGCAGTTACTTTTAAAACAAAATTAATGAAGCCAAAACTCAAAGAATAAGCATATTATTGATACCAATGGTTGAAGTTTTGACTCTCCAAACAACAAACTTGAATTTCTGAATTGTAATAATGTCTAATTGGTCCACACTCTGTGGACTGACCACTCTCCGCAGAACGAGAGCATGCCATATTTTGTCTTTAGAAGAATTAAGTGAACCTTAATATCTGAAGGTACCAAATATACTCCCTGACAGAAACTATGTCCAAAAAGCACAGAACTGTACAGTATTCAGCATTACCCCATTTTTGTTTCCCATAACTAATACTGATCTTTCCCAAACTTCTGCACGCTTTCCATCGTTGTCAGCCTTTTCTCTCTTCTCCACTTCAGCTATAGCAAGATCCCACAAAGTATCACTAGTGGAAAAAACAAAAACAAGGGTCATCCAACAAAAACAGCGTACCCTAGACCATAATTCCAGAAAATATCTAAATGTGTAAATGAAGGGTACTGCGGTTTATTATTACTATTATTTATTATTTCACATCACATGCCCTCTGCCTGTCAAACTACTTTTTATAACAAAACCAGGGTAAGCACAAGTCCTCAGGTTATCCCAACAGCCACTTGTGGCACACGGGAGACTTTGTTTTGAGCACGTTCAAGATACCTTTAAAAGGTTTTCTGACGATGAAGGCTTTTCACAGCGTCCTACGGGCCAAGCTGGCGGTCTCTGGAGTAAGGGGCTCCCGGATGCTAGCAACGGGAGAAGCCGGGCATGGGTCAATGGGCAAGGGGGAGCTCAGGTGCCCTCGGTGTCCCAGGGAAGCTACTGCTCAGGGCAGTGAGGGCCCGCGGGGCGGTGGAGGAGGAATTCTATGGCAGGCAACCCCTTTTCTATGGTGTCCCTGCCAGGAGCCACCGGCTCCGCGCATCAAGCGCCAGGCGTGCGCCCGTCCCGCCCCTGGCCCCGCTCGCTTTCGGGGGCAGAGGCCGAAACGGCCCCTTGTCACCCTGCCCGCATTCCTGCCTACCTGCCTCTCTCCTACAGGCTGTCCTCCCCGCCGCCAGCTGCTTCCCCGCCTGGCAGCAGGGACGAACCGCCTCACAGACCCCGGACAGGACTCCCCGTTACCTGGCCTTGGCCATCGCTCCTCGAGGCCCGGGCCTGGCTCCCCATTGCCATGGGAACCGTGCAGGGCACGCTGGGAAGTGTAGTTCCGCGGAGGGGGAGACGGAGGCCGCTTCCCAGCGGGGCCGGGCCACGGCCTCGCCCCGCCTCCCCTCCCGCTTCCTGCCTGGCGCTGCGGCGGCTGCCCGGGCGGTGGCAGGGGCGATGGACGGTGGGTTCTCGTCTCAGCCGGCAGGAGCACGGCAAGCGGGAGCTTCTCTGAGGGTTGTCAGCGCTGCGGTGGGCTCAGCCGCCTCGGGGGCCGTGGCTGCCGCGCCCCTGAGGGGAGTGCGGGACCATAGAGCCCGCAGCTGCTGCTGTTGCTTTTAGGGTGATGAAAAATACGCCCCGGCTTGCTACCAGAGTGAGTCGAGCTAGTGGTGCGGGTCCGTGGGGGACCTCGACTGTACAGCTTCTCTGAAGATGTAAACTACTTCAGCTGTGGAGAAAGCCAGGGGTTAATAACTATTTCATAGCTGGAGGGCGTCGTTTATTTTACCTCAGCCTTAAGCATTGGCTTCTGATAAACTTAACGATCCCCAAGATAGCTTTGTTAGCAGTGGAGGGAGTGAGGCAAGACCTGACATAATTCCCATGCCCTGATAAATTAACTTTGAAAAAAAAATAAGTGCAATTATTTTGTAGTTACTGAGTCATACAAATCAACTATTACAAATACAAATAAGATGCTGTAACAAACAGGATATGGGCTAGATTATTTCTAATAAAATCTATCAGTCAAAGATCAAATCCAAAGATTTTGTGAGGGTTGGATTAGAAAGTAGGATTTACAGGGCACAGTAAAACAGCAGGATGACCCAGCATACGAAAAGGATATAGGATTGTAGATGAGCCCAACAAGTCAGAATTGACCTAAAATTTAGGACAGCAATTACAGCTGACCTTCTGTATCTGAGTAGCTGCTTTGCATTGTCAGAGACTAGAGAGAGAGAGAAACCCAAGTCCCTTTATCTGTTTGATCAAAACAAGGAAAGTGGCCTTATTCATAATGATCAACTCAGAATTAATTTTAACTGTTCCTTCATCCTTCCCCTCCAAAAAAGCTTATGTAGCCTTCTACAGTGCCTAAATAATACTTGTTCTTTAAGAAGTGGTTTTTCTAAATTTGACTTCTGTACTTGGTTTCAGTCCCAGAAGACTTTATATGGTGATTTTCACAGGTTTTTATATAAGCACTTGCTAACCCCCTATGGAAACTATGGTCTTGCTAATTAAAATTGAGAAAGAAACTTCATTGGTTGGTGTTGTACCGTGGCAGGTCATGCTGATGCATTTCTAAGTGCATTTTTTCATCAGTTTCATTTCAACAGACTATTTCTTACATCTTGGTATATGAAGACAGTGCTGATCTATAATCAGAAGTCAGAGGCTGTAAAAATCCTGGACAAAGCTGCTCTTCCTCTGCCAAAGGTAGATATTGCTCCTGGCACTATGATCTAGGCATATATTACTTCAACAGCAACAGTGTGAAACTGAAAAGCAAAGTATTTTTACAGCGTTTTACTCACTGGCAGAGGTCACAGATGTGGAACATGCTGCAGTTTAAATCTGAGGCGGGAAGCACAGTGTAAGGGTATACAATTAGTAAGTTCTAGTGAAATCCAATTTGGAAATGAAGTTGGAGTTCTAAGTATTTTAAGTTTCAACTTACTTGGTTTCATTTCCTTTGCCCTAAGGAACTTGGGAAAAAAAAGGAAGACTTTTTTTCTTCCTAATTCATTATTACTGAGTTACTAATAACCTTAGTTAAAATTAACTCATACAAATGGTTTACACTAAGCTGTATGCACTATTAAAACTCTACCTAAAGCTTTAATTGGCACATTCCTTTACACATGGATGAATTTTTTCCTTCAGGAAAACCTAAAAAAAATAAAACCTATAAAAACTGTTAGTCTGCTGGGGAATTCCAACACCAGCCTTCTATTATAGGCAAATATGTGCCTCTATTTTAAATTTAAATATAACCCAAATTTGATTTAAATCTAAAATAACAGAAAACACTAATTTTGTGAATTGTTTTAAAAACGCAAAGCTTTGTCATTTGCCAGCTGTATTGCTGGAGTAAATAGGTCTTGCTTGTTTTAGAAATCACCAGTTTGCTTAGTAATAGTGCTGCACAGAAACTGACAAGGCAGAGTGAAGTTCAGCGAATATATTAATTTACACTGAATTCCAAGTATTATTTTTAAATCAATGTAACTGCTTATACAGAGAGTTACCAGTCATCTTTCAGTAATTATCAAGCTCAGATTCATTCACCATTTGTACTGATTGCTGATACTGACCACTAGCTCAAAGCAAGCACAGATGTTCTGAAGTTCATGATCGGAGGTGAGGTATCCTTGCATGTGCTAACACATTGACCTCATCCTGAGAATATTTTTACAGTCTAGGTTCTGCAAGCCTTGAGTATGGGAAGCTCTGCATCAGTCCCAGAGGTTGCTGCTCAGTTCCCATCGTATCATCGCTGCTGAAGATTTGAAGGTGAGAAAGGTCTAATTACTACCTGGGCTTTAGTCATGGATTATGTAGCAGGGTATGAATTGTTTTGGTACGTTACTCAAGGTTAAGACTGAAATGTGGATCACTCATGAGGCTTGGGCCAAGTGGGGAAAGCAGAACAGATTATCTGCCTGGTGGATTCTTCAGTTTTCAGCTTTCCTGTCTTATGTTGTGTGGTATCCTCTAAGTAGTTCTGGAGCTGGATTATAACATGGAGCAAGTCTCCTTGAGACTTAAGTAGATGTGTTTGGAAGTGTTTGTGTAGGAGACTTTACTTGCTGACTCTGTTAACTTGAAGAAAGCATCTTGAAGAGGTTACAATGGAAACATTGGTCCTGCTAATGAAAATCCTGTAAGAAACTTCATTGTTTAATGTAGTGTTGTCATGGTAACTGTGATTCTGAGTGCATTTATTTCATAAAAATTAACACAGCATTTCTGGTAATGTGACTGCCTGGGACTAATGGTGACCTGTAATGAGCTGTTAGCAGCAGTAAGTCTAGAAAGTGCTGCTAAAAAAAGAGAAGCTAATGCATGGATTGCTTCTGGTATTATGGTGTAGGGATACACTGCAACAGCAAGAGCTCAGCACTGAAAAGCAAAGCAACATCTAGAGTTATCTACCAGAAGGCAGGCAGGAAGCTCATACTCAATAAATTGTCTATTGCTTTATAAAACAGCTGTTTGCAAAGCAGTGTTAATGAAAACTGTAAAAAGACTCAAAATCTGCACATTAGCTGTTTGTATTGGGTATCACATTGTCTCTAAATTTAACAAAGATTTTAAAAACTACATGAACAAACTCACTAGCAGAACACTCCACTTTTTTTGCCTTCTAATAGGACCTGATCTGCCACACTCATTTGAAAGTGGACAATTAGTAAAGAATTATTAGTTGGAGTATCCTGGATTGACAGTTGTAATTTCATGATGACATGAAGATTTTTGTATTTGTAAATTGAAGTTTCTAATCATACGTGAGAAGCTTTAGACAACCACCTCAGTATAACTGATGCAGTAGTGTCTGTTTCAATTTGCAAAGACCTTGCCTCCCCCAAATCTCTGAAAGTCAACTATTCTACTGATTGCAAAGGGATGTTAATCCCCGACTCAATTTTACCATGTATCTGCATCACTTCACATGGGGTGCTGCACAGAAGGATGCTGCAGTCAGTGGCAGGGTCTCTCATAGCTTCCAATATGCTTTTCTTAATGATGGCAGGAGATTGGCCACCCACTGAGAGGTAAACCTCCTCCTGCCTTCCAAGGAGGTCCTGCCTCCTTGAAAGATAAGGATCTGGTGCCACAATCCACCATCAAACAGTAAAAGCTACAAGGAAGCTCTTTCTACATTGCAAATGTGAAAGCATCTGGATACAGTATGTTTGTTATTTGCTTATCATTTTCAAGACAAAGCATTGGCCCATAGTACCATTCATAAGCCGGTGCTAGAATCCCACAGACTTAAGTAGCTGCGGCAGGACTTTGAGAGCTTTCAGAAGAGATGTATTTATCAAGTCAGTTTGCTAGTTTGTCCTTCCACTTTTGAAGAGCATGTTATCTTCACAACTTGTATATTTCTTCTAATCTATTTCAATTCTTCAGGAGGATACTCCTTACTTTTCACAGAGGGCAAACACCTGAAAATTCCTTTTCTTTCAGTGTGAATATGTATATATCTGAAATGCTTAAATGTCATAAAGGAGGTTTGCAATCTACCAATATTAAAACTCATAACTGTGAAACTACTACAGTTTAAAGTAATTAATTAAAAACAAAACAAAACAAAAAAAAAAAACCAACAACAAAACCCCCCAAAGTGCTTAGGGCAGCAGCAAGGGGTTAATGATCCATGATCATTACCATGAGCAGAAGTGGAAATTGTGAAATGTACGTAAATCAGTGATTTGTATTTGACTACCTGCTGTATGGTTGGACCTAAATTATCTATTAGATTATGCTACTGATCCATTTCAGAGCCTGCATAAGGGGTTTACTTGCATGGAAATAAAAGTAAGAGGACTGGAAGAAAAAACAGGTGTAATTTCTATATATTTGGCCCTACATAGCATTGAGGCTTGCAGCTGTTAAAAGGCAGTTGACAGTTCTCCTAGGTCCAATAGTGCAGATGCAGCATTGTTTTCAGTGTGCAAGAACATTATATTAATATTACAATATAAAAGTATAGATGCAAATGAAAGGAAGTACAACTTTCACAAAATATTATTCTGAACCAATGTATATACATTATACACATTATACATGGCTTTTATACTTTGCATATGTCTCCAAGTTTACTCACAGCTGTTCAAGCAATGACTTTCTATGTCATTCTTGGTTTTGAATTGTGAATCAATCTTGCATCTGTATTGTCATTATTATGGATTAAAGAAGAAATTAGGTACGGGATTGTGTTTAACAGAACTATACTAAGTACAGTGCTTGTTCAATTTAGATTTTTCCAAAAGGCTGGGGCAGAGATAGATTATTTAGTAATTTACCAGACCAAGGCTAAAGATTTGCCCAAGTAAAATAGCTGTATAACAAAGGCTAGAGTGCATCACAAGAATACTCTTTAAATTTATAACAGTTGCGTGATTTGCCTTTTTTTATAAAGGAGAAACATCTATAAAAATCAAACAATTTGTTCTTTTTAGTCCCACGGTTCTTGTATTGCAGATAAGAATGGTGCTAGAAATGGAAAATATTTTGCATTTGACTGGGTTTTTTTTGAACAAAAATTCCTTTTCAAAATGAAGGTTATAAAACTTGTGTAATTTAGGAAAAATAGAGATGAAGAGTTGAAGACAGTTTGGTCCCTGAGTAAATATCTAGAAAACTACTAAAATCTATACAATTGTTCCCAAGGTCACCTTTCTGCATCACTATCAACAGACACATTTATTTCTGGGCTGTAGGCACAGGCCACCCCCAGTAAAGCTTAATCTTTAAGGTGTTTCATCATCATTCCAGTTCAGGCCAGGCCTTTAATTAAAGGGCTCCTTCTGTTACATACTATTGAAATGATTACAAACCTGTCCACCTTAATTTTCCTTATGGACCTGCTTATGCTTTATCTTGTACATCAAGAAGTTCTCAATCAGTGTAGAAACCCCATAACAAAGATACATTATCATGATACATAATCCATTCATAACAAAGTGGGACATTTTGTTGGTCTGCTGTTTGCAACAAGTGGCTGACTCCCAATTTCCTTGAGTTTCTGTCCACTTTGAGGTGTCAGTAATGCTGGGGCAGAGAGGTGATGAGCAGCTCCTTTCAGCTGATGAAAATTGTTAATGTAGCTGGCAATCAACAGAGTGATCTCAAGAATCTGTAACAGGAACATGCAAAACTCTGAAAAATACAGTGATGTGTTCTGACTGCTGAAAAAACAGCTAACTTTTTAGCAAGTGACAATCACCATCAACTGGAAAAGTACTTGTACTTTATCAAACAAATTAATGATGGGGAGAGAGGAGATGCCTAACAGAGCTTTCTTGCAAAGAGCTTGTAGCAAATTATGTAATGTTATTCCATCAATATGCTAATACTTTGCCTTCCACAGTCTTTAAGATCAAACAGATGGCTTCTTTCACTTTGAAAGAGACTTCGAGGTCTGAAAGATGACCCTCCTAGAAAAAGCTTTCATGATGTGTTCTCTTAGTTTTGCTAGAAAACATCTAGTGCTTGGAGAACTAAAGACACAAGGCAAATAAAAGGAATAAAGGCTTCTTCGAGATTCTTATGGTGTTTTTTCTTTGCAGCCCTTGCAAAGAAACCCTTTAGCCTTGCCTAAAAGAGCACAATCTGAGGGAAACTTGAACAGATGCATTCTACTGTGTTTATTTGTATGAAGAGCTGTGTTTTGACCCAAATTTATGTGTGGATTTTTCTATTCTGTTTCATTAATTGTTCTGACAGCAAAAGACTGTGAAATCTTGATTTTTTAAAAACTATAGTCAGACTTGCCAGTGAAGGAGAGAATCTAAATTTAAAAAGCATGAATAGTTACTTTACCAAAGGTAAAAATATCCTAGGATTTTTAAGAAGTGACTAATCTTTCAAATCTTCCATTCTACAATTCCACTGTAGAACACGAATGTACCTTCTTAAAAGTTACCACTGTGCTGGTCAAGCAAGCAGACTAGTTTTTAGGTACTACATATAATTCCTGTCCTAAGTAGCCTTGTCTGTCCTTCTATGAAAAATTTGGAATGTACTAGACAGGGATATCAAAAGCAAAAGAACACATCAGTATTGTCACTGTTAGCTCTTACATTACTAATTGTTTCACATCTGGCAAAATTCAATAATCTGAGAATGCAAAGAATAAAGAAGGTGTTTCATCTTTTGCATCTGTTAAGGATTACCCATTAGGATAAGTAGAAAAGTAGCAGATGGTGGAAAAGTGTTTCAGGTAAAATACTGACCTTTGGTTTTGTCATGGCAAAAAGGTGTTTTTCAGTTGATTTGTCCTTTGCCTGAGCATTGTTAACAACCAACATAAAATCGTCTTGATACCCTCCAAAAGTCATCAGACTCTTATATGCATATGTAACTGTTAAACGCTTAAAAAAGAAAAAAGACAAACAAACAAAAAACAAGATGCAAAGCTATAAGCAGGGCAATGCAGGAAAACCAGAATACATCAAACACTTTTAAAAATACAATTATACATGTATTTTTCAAGATTTGTATTTTCAATACAATTTTTTGTTACTAGCCTCTTAGGTTTCGGAATCGCTTCATTCAGACCTTCACTATGACGAATTTCCATTGCAGATAATAGCTCTTGTGTTTGACCTCTGTTTCTATTGCAAATTAATTAGATTAAAGATACTATAAGCAGGTTTCAACTCAAGTGTGTAATTCAATTTACACAAGTCTTGAGTGACTTTGAGAGAAGTTAATCTTAGGAATTCCATCTGAAATCGAAGCAGTGTCTAAATAAATTAAATGACAGAGTATGAGACATTTAATGGAATTTAACTCTTTATGTGCAGTGATGTAGTTTGCATACACACAAATGAAATTAAATTCTATTCTCCTTTTTTCCACATCTCTGATGAAACATAATTGCTCTTTAATGCTCCTCTGCTTTCCACGCCTCAGCTCCTACTGTTTAATGTTCAACATTACACTAGTGGCCTTTAAGTTTATGATTTATCATTATGACTCATATTAATTTGCTGCAGATGTTCACATTTCATTGTAAGGCAATATTCGTACAATAACTGACTTAATGTCCTTCAGTTACTAAACCTCTTTTTGCCCTTAAGTTTGAAATAGTGCTTTTTCTACCCCTTGTAACATCATTTCTCGTATCTCTGATCCTTCTTACATAAAATCAGAATATTTCCTGGAAACAGCATTTCTTGAATGGCAAGTAAGGCCTGCTGGTACTGTGCTCTGTCTGGCAAGTGCTCCGCAGAAATGCCACAGTAGCTCTATGAGCAGATCATGTTTATAGAGCTTTCTGCAGTCTGATGCAAGCTCATTTTGCTTGTTCTCTAAACAGAGCTGCTGTTTGCTCTCTTAATGCTCTTTGTTTTATTATTTCTTTAACTGCAAAGAAACATAATGAAAAGGCTATATCAGTACAATTATAAAGTTGAGATTTTAATTTTCTGATATTCAGTATTAGCACTTGCTAATAGCACTCCGCCATTCTGTTTCTCTGCAAGATACAATTTAAAGCAGGGATCTTCTCAGGCACTGCTTTTTCACACTGATTACCATGAGTCGTTTTCTGTGAAAACTTTTATTTCAAATCAAAGAAAAATCAGAGCCTGAAATGACATAATTAAATAACACTGGGTTATATTATCTACTATTAAACAAAAATAATACAATGAAAATAACAATCTTTTAAAGTAACTGCTGTTTGCAGAGTGTATGTATTATGAATAATAATGGAAAATGAAGTCTCCAGGAAAAGAAAATTAATGTTGTTGTAAGAACTGTAACTACGGATCTCCTGACATCTGAATGATTAAAACATTAACATTTCATTAAAAGATATAAAAACTGTATCTGATAAACAACAATAAATTCTGTGCAAAGAATTCATTACTTATTTCTATTATTAGTGCCACTGTAATGATGATAACATTAAACTGTTTTGAAAGGACTGAATTTTTGCTTTAAAAGAAAGACTAGATAACTTAGTGTGGAAGACTAACGCCATCTTTTATGTTAGGATGCTGGTGAATCTCTCCATATACTTACTGAGTATTAAAATGTACTTTGACCCAAATTAAAAAAGAAATTTCACTTACCATTGAGCTGTAATCTAGGATGCTTATGCCATCTTCATGCACAGCAAACCATATGAAGGACTTGTCAACTGAGGATGCTGCTAGAGGCTACAAAGAGAAATGTTCTTTAATTACTACTTCAAAATGAGGCAATATGTAAGTAATTATTAACTCTCAGCTATTACAGAGCTCTCTCCATCCACAGATCTTACTGAGATTTACACTGGGAGGGAACTGATGCAAAGGAATTGAAGTAGCTGCCCAAAGCTATGTAGGCAGCTAGTGGCAGGACTATGAACTCAACCTAATACTCCTGAAGTCTCCCCCGGTGCTTAGTTCAATAAAGTGTATAGTCTCATTTATAAAATAAGTTAAAAAAAAAAAAAGTTAGGTGTTTTAAAGTTTGTTCACTAGCACATATGTCACCAGAACAGAGTGCTGATATATCTATTATATAGATATATGGGGATCTCCTAATTAAATATAAGGAGTCACATGACAGTTCTGTTTAACATAGCTGTTATATGAACTGAGAATTAAGAGACTTAAGAGCAACTCTCAGTTGCACAGTTCTGAGGCCAGCGCAGAGGGAAGTGCTCTAAATACCCTTAACAACATTTAGTGATTCTACAAGATGCAGCTTCCACAGCCAGTTAATGATGCCTTTTCAATATTCCACTAGTTATCAGGTAAAAAAAAGTCTGGAATAAAAAGCCTATCTCTAACTAAGATACAAGAAAATGAAAAGATACCACCTAGATTAATAATGTAAAACAAGCAATAAGTGTATTGGAAAATTACTGTGATGGTATGCATGGTACTATGGCAATTACATTTCACCAGTATATGGCTTAAACAAGTTGGTAATTTGACAAGATATTCAATCAGCACATGCATAACACACTCATTTATAGCAAAAAGGTTTTACTATTTGCAGATTATATGTATATTAAAAAAACCCACAGCCACTCAAACTCAGTAAAGTTTCTTACTTTTGCTGCAAACAATTTAGCACCAAAGAAAGACCATTTTCTGGCTACAGTGAGATAAATGCGTACGCAGTCTGCAGCACTGTGCCCCCGGAGAGCCATCCATCTTGTAGACAATCGCTGACAAAGCTGTCTGTTGAAATGAAATATGTAATTTAGTTATTGAAAGGAATTTAAATGCTTACCCATAGTGAGCTTAATGAGCAAAAAAATCCATTTGTTAAAATGATAATTTAATACAACAACTATCACTTACACAGTATTAAATAAATCCAAAACATCATTTAATATTTTTATGCACATGAAAATTACTAAGTATCTTCTAATTTCTGCAACATTATGGTTAAATATTGATGTAGCAGTTGCAGCAAAAAGGGAAAAAATCTAGGACAGCTTTTAATGTGCCTGTACAGATAATCAATCTACCTTTATCAGTACTCAACAGTTATGCCAGTTGTCATTCCAAAAATCCATCCAGTTTAGCGCATATCTTTACCTGTGGCTAGTAGCAGATGTGGCAGACAGGGCTTAACACCACTCTTTTTTAGTGTGTCTGGGCGCTGCTACAAAAAAGGATGCTTATGATGTATTTCCATTGGCTATTTTATGGCCCCATGGTGAACTGGTTCAATGAAATGATCCCATGGAAAACTAATCCTCAAAAAAACTTCACCCCAGAATACCTTTCTAGCACACTGACCTGCAGGAATGACTCACCCAGCAGCCACCGGATTATCAGATGCAGCCCAAGAAAAGGAAGGGGGAATGTGTAGTAAAAGGGAGATACGTCACTTGCAGCTTACTCTTACTAGAAGTTAATGAAGTTTAACTGCACCCTTAGCAGAAGAATACAGGCAACAGGGCAGGTACAGAATGATTCTTTTCCTGCCACAGACTTCCAGCTCTGGGAGTTGGTAAGTTTAGGGACTACGTGAACAGTTCAACAGATACTTTAACTGTTAGCTAAATATCCTCCATGTGTTATTCTAATCTGGCATCTTTTATACTTTGTTCTTTGAAATCAATTGCATCTCTTGTGCATATACTTTTGAGTAGCCCTACTAACATCTGAGTATGTAATAATGTTGCTTTGTGCATACAATAACAGCTTTAAACTTTCTTAGTTCTGTAGTGAGGGAAACATTTCTATGATGTTTACTGGACTTCAAAGTTGTTGTATCATTGACTTCAGATAATTATTGCACTGTTCTGTTCTTCTTCATGTTAGTAGGTGTTGACTGAAATGAGCTGCAGGTTATTTATTTTAAATTAAGGGATACCTTCCTAGTAAATCCACTGAGTTAACATATTGCCAATTTGACTGGCTGCCAGAGACTGAACATTAGAATAGCAAACATCCAGATGAGATCCTCATGTCCTGTACTTTCAGTAATTCTTTAGTCTATGCATAGACTTAATTTAGATTTGCTGAGTAAGAAAAATATGAATTTCAAAATCACTGGGTTTTGTAACACTGTCTAGTAGCTTGTACAGCTTTTGCTGGAATGTGTGTGTGTGCTTAATGATGGTCTTCTGTTTAGATTAGAAATATACAGAGGAAATGGGTTCCTCAATTTAGTAAGAAAATTAGTTTCAAACACTGGGTTAGGCAACTATCGCATAACAGTAAGTTGTACCTAATGAAAATCTAGAACTTCCTCATTTCACTCTTAGATTTTTGAAGAATATGAATTGCAAAATACATCTCACCTTAACTGTTCCTCTGAACAACCATGCCTGTATCTCTTAGGGTAGAATCTCTCCAAAACTTGTTTTAATGTTTGACTGGACTTGGACTGGGAAGTGACTTGCCCTGCTGGAGTTGAGAAAGGCCGTTCAAAGTCTCCAATCTCTACCTAAGCGGGGGACCATGAAGAAGAAAATCTTTTGTTACTCCACAGTAATTCTCTAGCTGGGCATTTTAAGCTATCTTTTCCTGTCTTACCAAGTATAAAATGAAAAACAGCTTGTCCGTCATTTTCACTGATGTAAAAGTCATGCATGCAATTTTTTCTTATATTTACCATGGAAAAAAGATTAATATTAAATATAAACTGGTCAAATATAATACTAGCTCTGTTCTGAGATTGCTAGATCTCTGGCTGACACAAACCAGTTTAGATTTATCAAGTAACACCATCAAATAACCTTCTCAATAACCTTCCCTTGAGCCATTCATTTTTTTTAAATAAAACAGATCTTATCAAGACCATGTCTAGTAAAGGAGTCTTAGGCTTTCATTAAACAGCTGTTACTCTGGTGTATTAGCTTGCAGAAATCATGTAAGGAATAGTGAATGAAGAAATGGAACATGATTACATGACGTTTGATCAAAGGCGGCATGACTGTGTAGGAGGTAAAGCACATTTTGTCCATACTGGTGCCAACAGTGGCACGCTCTGTAAACTGTAACTGAAGTACAGTTAGCGCAAATATTCCAGCCCAGGCTATTTCCTGTACTATCACGTGTAAAAGGTGGAGGTCACCTGACTGTCAAGCAATTCTAGACCAGTTTCTTTATTCAGGCTTTTCATCTGTAAAAATGTTGTGTGACTCAATGCACAAGGATTACCTGAGCTAAAAGAGCTGTCAGTTCCATCGCTAGTTCTTTGTTTACAGGGAAAAGTCCATTGACTATTTGATCATTTGTCTGATATACCAGAAGCAGCTTCTCTCTCTCTGTCTCCCCATGGACTTGAACTGAAAAATAAAGCCTACAGAAAAGATAGAAAGTTATTAAATAAAGAAGACAGAGAAATGCATTTAGCCCTGAGGATTAGCAGTATCTGCTCTGAGAAAGTTGGGGCTGTTCAGCCTGGAGAAGAGAAGGCTACGTAGAGACCTCAGAGCAGCCTTCCAGTATCTGAAGGGGGGCTGTAAGGATGCTGGGGAGGGACTATTCATTAGGGACTGTAGTGATAGGACAAGGGGTAATGGGTTCAAACTTAAACAGG